>OW028584.1:28511969-28694469 GCA_932294295.1 Alitta virens | reverse complement strand
TAATGTAATCTATGATGCTCATTTGAATTCCTATCAAAATGTCTGATCCTGTTAATCATACCTTTTGAAGTGTTTTACAACACCAGGAAATGTGAATTTAGAAGTTGAAAATTTCACTCCACAGAACACAGAGCTGTAAAAATGCATGCATGCATTGATAAGCGATGCTGCAATGTACATGGCCAAGTGTGCCACATGCGTTTTCCATGAGAAGGATAAACGCATGAAAAAGGCATGGTTTTACCTAATTAAAATGAGGTGAAAACCATGCGTTTTCCATGCGTTTATCCAAACGCATGGAAAACGCACATAGCACATTTGGCCATGTACCCAACAGAACAATAGAGAAACCATACATAGATTCTCTATGACAGAACCTACTCCATCTATACAATATCTGATTCTATGCAATGTCAAGCAGTGCACATTTGGTACAGTCAGAATCAGGCATGCGGCTTTCAAGTGCTTGTATATCTCAAAAGGAGTACATCAGGAGGACCAACAGTCATAGAGCACATTGCAAGTCCATTAGGCATATCAAGATTGTAGGCTCTATTGCAGAATAGACAAAGCTGTGTATATTGAAAACTGGTCTTAGGCTTATTGTTTAGTTGTACTTAGATGCCTCAAAACTAACTTCAAAAACTGTCTTACAATCGGAAAAGCTTTGATCATCTTATTGTTTTCTATGCATTGTGCTGCATTTTGTGCCACTATTCTCTGGTATTTTCAGACTGACTGAGTACAGAAAAATAGACAAACAGCCAGTTGATTGTTACAGAGTGTCAAGAGAACAGAGTTACTTGACAAGATTTCTGTGAAGACTACTACAGTTAGTTCCATTGAAAACGACCTGTCAGATTGAACCTACACAAAGCTACACAACTTCTGCTATGTGATGCTACCTGCCACTAAACGGAACTGTCTGGCTATAGCTGGCTACTCAATGTCGGATCTAAAAGTACATGCAGCACTAATTGGTAAAAATCGATGCTAGCCCTAATTGGAATGCTATCTGGGTTGCATGAGCCATCAAATTGGAGGTGCCTTGTACTCAGTTTCTATGCTGAGGCAAGTAAGAGACTCCACCCATGGGATAAATGTGTAACATGGTGTGAACTCCAACATATCTCATTACGTCTGCCTCTGGCAGCTGGTCATTTAAGCTGACTAAGCTTGAGATCAGATACACTGGGGCATTGGTATGGGACTAACTTGGTATCAACCCATTCTCTGCTACAGCACAGATTTTTTCCTGTGGTTAAGGCAGGAACTATGAAAGATAAGGGAAAAACATGCACGCTTTGCCCAGAACCCCAAATCCCCCTACATACCCTGTGATTGCTTCTATCTGTTCTCAACACAAACTGGCTGTCAACAGTTTTTGATTCATGGCTTCATGCTGGTTGCTGCTGCACAAGACTTTTGATAACAAGGCAGGAAGAAAGATAGCTGGAGACAAATTCAATTTCCTTTTTCGTCATATTCACAAACTGCAATTTATTGAGCGTGATTTTCCTCCTTGCATGTGGCAGCACTCTGACATATCCCCTCTTTTGAAAACACTACTCGGTAAATTTGGTATGAAGTTGTATGAAGTTGTCTCATGCCTGTGCAAACTGCAATGCAAAGCAGTAAATGCAGGAAGTGTTCTGGTGGAGTTCAGAGTTACATGTGTATGTTGGCTTTATGAATATTACAAAATACGATTGGCAAGTAAGATTTATATCTTACTGTCTGTTAAGGATAAAGGTGTACTTTGTGTACTGATGAATTACAAAATTATATATTTTGATCCGATTTTAGGCCATTATGTGTGTGTTGCCTCTATTATTCACAGGTAAGTTTGAGAGAAATTTTCGAATAACTGTGAACTTCACTTTTGAACAACATTTCTGTTTTTGTTTTTGTTTTTGTTTTTTCACACTATTTCCATATTTTAGATCAATAATTATTTAATATTTATATGTGTCAGAATGATGTGATAAAAATACGACAAGATGTAACTCAGCATAATCCCTTTATCATGAAGATTCTAAAAGTTTACCAAATTAGATAAACCTCAGACATGAAAAGAAATTTATTAAAAAAGCCAAAAGTAACTAAAGCCAAATTAATAAGTCTAAACAAAGACAAAAGAAAAGCCTTAGGTCCCTTTTCACATTTTTTAGAATGTTTGCTGTTACTGTTCTACAAATGCATTTTTCATTAAATTTGGCCACTTAATATGGAAATTTAAACATATTTGATAGACAGTTTTTTGCTCTGGTATATTTAGACTAGAACAACTTTGTTCGAAACCAGATAGCATTCCAAATCGGCACAACGTCAGCATAACTTCAATCGGCAATGTTGATATAATGTTCTCAGACAGCTTTCCAAATCATTTCAATGTTGACACGATGTCGGGGATGTCAACGACGGCAGCTGATATAGAAATGAAGCTGGCCCAATTTGGAATGCTATCTGGGTTGGTCCAATGGTGGCCGATATGAAAATGATGGTGTCCCGATTTGGTTGTACTATCTGGGAGTTCTATCCAAATCTTTGATATCATTTATAAGCTATGAAGAAATATGGAATTATGCTGTCATATGATCCTGTAGTGGCATATTGTATTGAAAAATAAAATACCATGTTTTATATTATAAATTTAAATTTGGTATAATAACCCGGTTTCAATATTCTTATATGAAATTCATATCCCGTGACCTACTTTTTATTTGTGTTATGCCATTACCAAAGAAACGTTATGAAATTCCCCGAATAAAAAATTATGGACAGCGTCAAATTACTAATCTGAAAGTTCTAAACAGCGCCATGCAGTTGCCATCGGAACAGACATATCCCTTACAAAATTAAAACGGTCATTCGGATGCCTGAAGTGTCCTAACAGCAAAACCCAATTTACTAAAAAAGTCTCCTGTAAAGCCTAGCTGAAGAAAAGCTCATTTATAACATTGGAACTTTAATTAAAGCATATTACAATAGTCATGAGATGGTGCCGTTCAAGAGGAGTGATAATAGATGCAATTTCCGGTGGTTATACGGGGAAGTGGAATTAATCTTTCAGAGAAGTTCACCTCATGTTGTTCTCATTGAATTGATGTAAGGTGGGCATGTTTTGCAGATTCTTTAAATTTACTATAATCTGCAGAATATAACATGAAAATAATCAGGTTTCTTATTGTACTGATATCTAAGCTGGGGCAATCAAAGTCCCCATCCACCTGGTAAATGTGCATTGTGCAATATGGTGCAGGTGGTGGTGGTGATTAGGGCTTTACGTCCTGTATTTCTGCACCAGTTGGGCTAATAAGGACAGGCTGGGACCATGACAATGAGACGAAGGATGAAACAGCCATCCAACTTAGGCTTGACCGGGAATCGAACCCGGGACCCAGCGTTTGGAAGCCCAGAGCGCTACCTCTGAGATAGGCCCCGCCCTGCAATATGGTGCAGACGCCAAGCTTTATCACTTGATCATAACGTCTGCGTCTGGCAACTGGTCAAAAATTAAAATATATTTAAGCCAGGTGTCATAATAGAATTGTGAGTGAAATTATCCAAACCTATTCAAATTCAAATCTATTGACCATTTACTTCAAGTGTCACAATCTGAGAGAAAAGGTGCGGAAAATAAAGTATATGTTTAATTCGGAAGTATTGTGACAACACCATTTTATATTGATATTTGCTTAAAGTCAGCATTAAAAGGGAAATTAACAATACCTAGCAAAAGAAAAAACAAAATGACAGAAAAGGAAAGACATACAGGTTGGAAAATAAAAATAAAATGTTTGTGCATTATGTAGTGTACATTAAATGCTTTGCTTCGATTCATTTTCTCCAGCCTCTACGTCAGTGACTAGGAACTTTTTTAAGAGCAAAATTCTGTAACGAGTTCATAAAACTAAGTTGCTTGCTGGGTGATCCACTGATCCTTGCACCTTGTATGTGAAATTCATGGAAGACTTCATAAAAGCGCCATGGGAAATTAGTGAGTCGCATGCAGCTGTACCGGGGCTATATATATTGTCTTAGACCTCACTGCACATTTAGCTTACAAGAACCCAGTTTAGTGTGGCACTTTATCGTGATTTAGAAAACACAGGCTGTATTATAAGACTAAGAA
Source organism: Alitta virens (assembly GCA_932294295.1). NCBI lineage: Eukaryota > Metazoa > Annelida > Polychaeta > Phyllodocida > Nereididae > Alitta > Alitta virens. Next base: position 28,690,334 of record OW028584.1, on the reverse strand, counting down.
AGGCAGCTATAGTCTGAAGCATACAGAGGCTAGATATAGCTCACCATATCAAAGCAATACTATGAGAGTTTTGCAATCTATCTATCATCATCATATGAACAGTTTTTTATAACAATTATATGTGTATTTTGCTATTAGTCTAATTACTTTTGCGTTGTTATACGACTTAAAAAACCATATTATTATAAACCAGATTCAACTATTTCTGTATAAAAACTAATTTTATCACCATTTTCAGTCAGCGTACGAGCAAAGTTTTTCAAATGCAAGTGCCATCACATTTTAATCCTACCTTATGATGAATACCATCTCATCATTACAACCAGTTAAATTTGCACCAAATGTAGTCTTCATGGTAAAATTCTACTATCCTGACTATTTTATCTGAAACTACCTGAGTTTAAATTGCATCTGACCCAAATAACACTTTTCAAATGCTATGGCTTTTCCTGTGTGCTTATACTATTTTCCAATTTTGATAATTTTCAATTTCTTTGATTTTATATTTTTATCAAAGTTTCCTGCAGTGTCATTTTTCCATAAGATTTCTTTCATTCTGATCAGCTCTAATTGTTGACACAGCACATTGCTGACAATCAATGGCAATTTTCAAAATGCTAATTATGAAAGATTTAAATTGAATTTCGTCTGGCTTGCTAGTTTTAGATTAAATATTTCTTAAACGCTGTTATTGATCTTTAAAGCTGCAATGTCACTCAATATGACAGTGACCAAAATCGATTGCATTCATTTCATTGTCTTCTAAAAAACTGATTAAATGCCATCAGGGTCTTGCTAGGTTCACTATATCTCTATAACATTAATAAGCATACCCTATCACTTAATTTTTCATGCCATCAAAAATTGCCGATTTGTTTACATAGCAAGTGCTTTTATGGCCAATGAAATGAAAACGAAGCATAAATGAACGTCATTAGCGTCGTCAGTTCGTAATGTATTTTATTAGTCTGTGCCTTTAATTTTTGTTCGAATTTTCAAAATTCCAGGACCTAAATTTTTCATAAAATGACTGAAATCACGAATCGGCGACGCTCTCCATCACGTTGCATTGAGTAATTAGCTAAAATGTAAACAAAGTCGATGTAATAAATTCCGGCAATAATTTCTAATTTAGTACAACCTAGACAGTTTGGGTTGTCAAATTCATCAGTAAATTTGCATTTTCTTTCATTTGGATAGCCTTTTTGTTGGTACAAAAACCGATGGACAATGCAGCTGGGTCAATCCATATGAATTCACCGAAAGCTCCCCATCTCGGCCATTCATATATGTGCAGGTGGACCATAAGAAGCAAGAAAATAAATATAGGCTCTTATTCTTGCATAGATTCTACACAGACCTGCAAAAAATAGTCTCGTTTTGCAACGTTTCCCATTTTCGCCCTTTTTCAGAGCAATACAGCTTGCAAAATATCACCAATAGCCCTGAAGTAACCACATAAATGGATTCAATACAACTTATTTACCCTATGTACAAAGTTTCATGCCTACATTATGAAAAATAAGAGAGATATGGACGTCTGAACTTGGAAATTCATGCTGTTTTGCTTTTCCGCAAAAAATTAATAAAATTTCAAATTGCTGTATCTTCTAAACCATTGACACTGGAAACCTGAAATTTTGGATTTTTCAATTAATTATATAGTCCTACAACTGGTAGTTTTTGCTGAATATTTTCAGATGGTGACCTGGGAAGTTTGTCTGAATTTTGGTGAATTCATATGGATTGACCCAGCTTTAATTGTTTTTTTTTAATACAATAATAGCATTTTACCTTGCAGTTTGGCAGAGTGAATATCACATAAACAATAAGCTAGTCTAGGATTACAATACTGAAGGCTATTATTAAAGCATAACAATGCATGATCGATTTTACAAAGAATTAGCCTTGATATTTTCATCACATTGCCTTGAAATTCAGTTTAGCGGCTGATCCCATCTGCCGGTTTCAATGACAGTCCTTCGAAGTCTCACCACAATAAGTTGTCAATGATGATTATCTCAAATCCCTCTGATTACAAGTGTGCAAAATAGCCTAAAAGAGATAATAACAGGTTTGCTAAGATGGATGACTTTACACTCTGTGATACCCTGCTGTAGAGAGCTAATCAATTTGCTGCCTCAGGGCTATATCTACTTTCCTAGGTAAAACTGACACAGACAACCACATAGTTGCTGATTTTGTAAATTATTATCTTTTGTGTACATTTTGATATATCATCCTGAGTCATAAATTCTGTGTTCTTCAATGTTCACAAGATTGATAAATCGATTGATATTCAATCGATCGATATTCATTGAGGAAGCATACTTTTCAAAGGCACTAATTGTTACAGTAGTTAATTTATATTTCATGTAACTTGACAATACAATGAAAAGACGTCTGTTATTGGTCAGTTGTTCATTATGATATGGTGCGAAATGACATTTATAAATGTGATTCTGATGATATGATGATTATGATGATATGATGATTTATTTGAGTGTTAACAGGCATGAGTTGAAAAAGACCATTACACTAAATGTTATAAATGTCAACTCATGAATGTTGCTCAATCTTTATTCACGCACACATGTGAGTGTATGTGTGGTTAATCTAAAACAAATAAAAAATTACAAATTTACAATAGAAAATACATAGAAATGAACATCTAATTATCACATAAATAATATATTATCTGACTACATAAATTGCATTATAAATAATTCAGACTCTTGTGACATAAATATTTTATCTATAACTATTAAATCAATATAAACCAATCATAGTAAATTATTTACTGTATGCAACATGTAGATGAATAACAAAGGTATACTCACAAGAAACATTGAGCACATGTAGAAATTACGTAGCTTCAGTGTCTTACAAATAATTAACATGTCTTCAGTTATCAGTCATCTTGCAGAATGACAAATTTTGAATTGGTCACAGGAAGTTTATTAATACTGCTTGCTAATTGGTAGTTATTAATAATCAGGTCAAGTCTGCCCATATAAGGGAAATTAACTGAAGCATGGAATTGTGCCATAGGCATCACATAAACAGGGAGGCACTCCCAAATATTGTCTTCACAGGGAGGTCACTCTCCAATTAAAGGAAATTTGAATTAACAAAAGTAACAATACACATTGCACTACAAATGATAAATATTCTATATGCTACAATTATTGACCAAATATAACACTAAAAACTGAATGACAGGTACATAGCATGATAGCATTTTGATTTAGCAGCGAGCAGCACTACAGCATGAGCAGCATTACTTAAAGCTTGCATGTGCAACATTGCTTAAAGCTTGCATGTGCAACATCTACTTTTCAAATACTGTGACAGTGAACCATCGGTCAAATGCTGTTGACATCTCAAAGCACAGGAAAGACCGAAGACTAAGTAAAAATATGAAAAGACTTCTGTGTAAGTCACCTGAATATTGATAGAAGATAGAACAGTTGGATATGTATCCTCTTGCCATGCAATTCAAGCTGAAATCAGCTGGAAGTGATTCTGAGTGGACATACTTGATTGCTTACTGGCATGGCAAGGAATACTACAAGGCGCTATCATCTGGCTAGCTATATTCGGCAATATTATGGCAATCCTATTGGTCTCATATAAATTGTCTATAACTGTTGGCAAAGTAAGGGATCTTGTAAGGATATTTTGTGGCTTTACTCGGTGTAACAAAAGGTTTATTGGATCTATTTTCTGTTAAGGGCAACACAAAAGGAATCTTTGTTAAATTTGACACTGCAGAGACACCTGGGGGATCAAGAGAAGATAAGGTCGAGACCTTTTGGGGTTTGACAGACATAAGGTCAAGCCACGAGGGTTAAACCCTAAACCACCCACACTACAGAGGTCACTCTCTGAGGCTTGATTTGTCCTGCATCTCAGCCTTTGATAAAGAGGCTACAAAAAGGAAACAGAGACAAATAATGGAGCTATGAAGAGACAAATGGCGAAAAAAAACAAGGCATTCATTCTCAAATAGTCGGAAATAGCAAACAGGAGAGTGGAAGAGTTGAAGAGTTGGGGTTCTTAGTTCAGAAGGTTATTCGTGAGATGACAGTTTGTTGTGGCATGCTATTAAGCCAAAAAAATATGTCACTGCATGTTAAAGGTACACGCCCACTCGTAAGTTTCTTGCATTCATACATGATTTGCACCCCATCAACAACATTACAATGGCATTGTCTCTGCAAGAAAATTTGAGATAAATATGTAAATGATAATGTTTACAGGTTTAGTTGATTGGTGGTGCATTCTGCTGACTTTGTATTACACCCTCGGGAAACCTATTTAGAATCTATTCAATCCCAGGTCCGGGCACACTTCATTAAATAAGTAAGTAAAATTTTATTTCAAGTCGGATAATATCATCAACAATAAAACAGAAGCACACAGCACTTGTGTCCAACAATAACAAATAAGAACAATGAGTATTTACAGATGAAAGATGAATGAAATAAAACTATAAGGTACATAAAAGGCACGTGCCACATTGACACTCAGGTTGCCACTTAAAAACATAACTTTTAGAGTCGTATACATTGGTTGTCTTAGCATATTGACATTTCTAAAATTGTATGACATATCTTGTACTGCGAAAAAATCATTTGACATTGGTGGACATTTGTTTTGCAAAATCTTGTAAACAGTTAATATCATTATTCTTTGTCTATACACAAACAGAGGTGATCTTTTTGCTTTATCTAGAAGTTCCTTATAGGTCGAGGAAATATCTAAGTACACAAATCTCAGAGCACGTTTTAATAAAATTTCTAACTTCCACGCATCTTCTACTTTACAGTGATGGTATAAAATGCTACAGATAGAAATCATTGTCAATGGTGACACCTAATAGTTTAATATTCTTTGTTGGACTCAATATCATTCCATTTACAGTCAATGTAAGATTTTCATGTTTTCTACCGAGGATCATAAATTGAAACTTTTCAGCATTAATTTTCATGTAGTTCTTTTTATACCTGGGCCTAGGCCTTTATCAAGTATAGAACTATCATACTATGTTCTAGGACAGCCCAGGTATCTATAAGCGAACAAACTGTCTGAGTCTGAAAGTATTTGGGTCAACGGAGCAGCAGGGTAGGCAGGGAGGCGGATAGCGCGGTTTCACATAATAGGGAAATTCTGCCATTTGTGTGTACAGCTGTAAATTGCACACCATTAGAACCGCGATACAAAAGCGCAACTTACAAACCAAATTTGACGAAGATCCGACCAGTAGAAGCCGAGAAAAGTATGATTATAGTACAAATTCAGGCCTGTCAAAATCCTTGATTTTTTAGCGTCGTACAAATCGTCCCAGCGTAGGCAGGGAGGGGATTTTGCCAGGCCTGAATTTGTACTATAATCAAGCTTTTCTCGGCTTCTACTGGTCAGATCTTCACTATATTTGATTTGTAAGTTGCGCTTTTGTATCGCGGTTCTAATGGTGTGTCATTTATAGCTGTACTCCCAAAACTACGAAAGCGCAAGTTAAAACATTTTTAGCAGGATTTCCCTATTCTACACACAACACCAGGTATCTATTCTTTTTTTTGAAAAAGAATATTCTTGTTAAACCAGTCAATAGCAAGTACACAGGCTCTTTCTAAATTAAATTGAACAACTTTAATATCATCATGACAAAAAGACAACGTATTATCATTAGCATAATTATATAACTGACAAACATTTTGCAATAATGACATAAGATCATTTACATAGATGTTGAATAGTACGGGTCCCATAAGATTGCCTTGTGGGACACCTCTATGAATATAAGACCATTCACTGTAACAGCCATTTGCATTGAGCAACATCTTAACTGGATGTCTTTTGGATGAGACATTAACATGGGTGGACTTCTCCTATCTCTCTCACCTCATTAACCAACTCTCCATAGGAGAAAAAACTTGCCTAAGAGGGCTGCATTTTCCATATCTACCTATCTACCTATCTACCTACCTATCTATCTATCTATCTATCTATCTATCTATCTATCTATCTATCTATTTACCTATCTACCTATCTATCAATCTATCTATTCAACTTTTAACATAGGTTTGATCAACTTGACACTTCTCATTGCATGCAAGGACACAAACGCACCTACGTAATATGCTTGTCATTGTCAATGTGGCCAATTCAATATAATTTCCCGAAAGTGATATCTCTTATGAATGAGAAATTCTGAATTTATCAGAACCCCGTAGCTTGAGACAATGATTCGCACCACAATTGTCTGCAGCTCTCCTAAGGATTTCCCTGGAGAAAGGTAAAAAACTTGACTCATCAATAAATTGCACCGTCAGAGGACATGACCTGGCTTTAAAATGTATTGCGCACTTGACATGCAATCCACTTTCGTTAAATAAAGAAATGTGCCATTGATCCCAGATAGCATTCCAAATCGTTTCAACGTCGATGCGATGTCTGCGATGTTAATTACGATGTTGTAACGACAGTGGTCTACATGGAAACGATGCTGGGCCGATTTGGAATGCTATCTGGGATGTGATCAAAGTTAATTGATTTACCATATATTATCTCTAAATCGACTGAAGAAATATTTTCTAATGGTGTATTTAATCAGTCACATTCGTGAATAAAATATTTAGCATGATCAAACAATGATTAACCGACAGAATGGCAAAATTGTCAGTATATATATAATATTTCATTTCATCCATTTTTGGTTTGTAGAGGTATACGCCCTAGCCTCATGTCCTTCAGTTCAGATGTCATAATGAAAGTTTGGAGATCGTAAAATGTCTTTTCTTGTGACATTAAATGGTATGGCAAGGGTTAAGTGTCTATACTGAACACATGTTCTTCCCGGTGAGCAGAAATCATTTCTGAAAAAGGCGCTATGCAAATTTATTTATTTATTATTTATCATATTGTGGCAAATAGAATACCTCACAGATGGTATGGGGTAAATGTAACATGGTAGGGATTTTTCTACACTTCAATTTCTTCACTTCAATTTTGAACTACCAAAGTGTATCAATCCTGTCTAGTGGAAAGAATTTAAAAACCAGGCAGAAAAAAGTCAATATTTTGTGCTGTATTTCAGAATGCATCATCTAACACATCCATGCCATATATTGCACATGCATTTACATTTATATGAATGAGGTATCTATATGGAAGCCATTTTATCACACTTTTATGATAGATGATTATCCATGCAAGCCTCTCTAATTAATCTCGATAAACTTTCCATTGCAAAAGGCTGAAGAGTGTGGAACTTTTGGCATATTTTGCGAGATTAGAATTTAAAATTAGTCCATTTGTTTCAATTGATAGATTTAATGCCTGTCTTTTGTGTGAGTAAACAATCATGTGCATTTTGGCAATATGTTAAAAATTAGAGTTTCATAGAATCTGATGGTGATTTATGACTGTTAATTAAGGAAAATGAATATATATAGTTTATGGGGCAGTTAAAAAGACCATCCATGGTGTCTGAATGACTGGATTAAGGCTTTATGTCCTGTATTTCTGCACCTGATGAGCTGATTAGGACAGGCAGGGACCATTACAATGAGATGAAGGATGAAACAGCCATCCAACTTAGGCTCGACTGGGAAATAAACCCTGGATCCAATGGTCGGAAGCCTAGCATGCAACCACTGAGCTAGGCCCGCACTCCGACAACCACCCATGGTGTAGCTGCATCGTTAATTAAGCGTTGTCACTTCATCATAACATCTACCTCAGATATTTGGTCTAATAGGCTGCTTAATTATTGTTGGTCAATAGCTTCATAGCTTGTGTTATTTGAAAACTGATACAGTGCAATGCAATACAATACAATGCAACATTTCGCATCAATAATTTTATCAATATATCAAGCGATTTATAGATGGATCAATAGACAAATATTATCTCATCAAACATACAAATCCAAACATAATCTGATTTCTGCTAATATTCTTCCACAGAAATGGGACACTTGACCAATACACTGTATTAAGCAGTTGTTCATTTCCAATATTCTCAATCAAAATTAAGCATCCCAAGGCCTTCATTAAAATCTAATTGCAAAATGTGACGTGGTTATCAGTGACAGAGAATGTGTGATTCGTGAAATTCAACGACTTTCTCTTTCTCCCCATTTGCAAAACACAAAGAATAAAGCATTAATTGATTTTGGGAACTCTTTGGAAGTCACTCAATAAACACCATTAAGTAATACTAGAAAATTCAGCTTTTTCATTTGATTTTGACAAGCTTATTTGCACCATTTAGCATCAAAAGGAGTGAATTGAAAGGACTTGAAATTATGCACTTGCAGTGTGAGCAATTAGTGAGGTGATATGTATTGAAAATGAAAACATTACTCATGCATTATTGCCAAATCGGGCAATTATAAGTTTAACTTTCTCTTTATTGCAAGAGTAATAGTTTCTCTAATTAGAAAAAATTCTATTATCACCTCATGATATTCTTAGAAAAGAAAATTAGTTCAACTAATCATTTAAATCCTGATTTCATTCATTAGTATTTTTCAGCTGAAAACTGCAGTGAGCTTAATTACTCCATTTAGCTGATAATTAATTCAAAGTTTGGAGCTTCTAAATTGGTTGTCTCTGATTAATTCTGTAATATTACACTCCAGCTGAAAAATTATGATAAATAATAAAACAGATCATAAATTCCATCCAATATTAGCAATTAATTTGACTCGCTTGCCATTGAATTAAATTATGATCTTTCACTTGGAATGTATTAACATTAATGGCTGTAGTAATTATGAATAAACACATCAAATTGTGAGCAAGCATTTTTTAGTGTTCTGTAAATTGGGAAAAAACAGATTCTAAAGCAAACTTTTTGACTAGTCATTGTGCTTATGGAAATAAAAAGAAATCGTTAAATATCAAACATGAAATACATTAATCATATCATAAATAAATGACAAACATTCTATTTTGTTGATTGTAACTTTTGCAAATAATATGATAATATATATATAGATTTTATTGACATGTAAAATATCATAAATGATACATATGTCATTCAGTTAAAAGATAACATGAAAGAGACATTAATGTAAGTACAGAAAGCAATAAAATTTCAATAATCAAGGTTCCAGCCACCAAGTTAACTTATAATACGTGTTTAAAATCCACATACACAATAGAAAAAAATACAAGCCGCTAATAAAAACATTTCACTCTCAAAGTCCAAAACATGACAAGCACATCATAACTAATAAACTAATAAACTAAATTAATAACTGTGTGGATACAGGAGATGGTTTTCTCTACACATCAGCTTGAAGGAGAAACTTTCCTAAACTAATAAATAACTCAGGTTCCTTGTTTGTCATTATTGCTGTAAACTTAGTTATATCATCTAGAGACAAGAAGTTGTTAATAAATTTAGTTGCATTCAAAAAAAGGTTAACACGGTGTTGCTCATTACCAGGACAGACAATCAAACAGTGAATTTCATCTTCTACAAAGTTTAACGTACACTTTTCACATATTCTATTTGGAGCAGGAATTATTGGTTTATGGTGTCGACCTGTTTCAATCTTCAGGCTATGTGAACTTGTCCTAAATCTAGCTATTTTAGTTAACACTTTGCGAATTTGTTGCAATTCAAGATAAGGTTCTATTCTACAATCAGTTTTAAATAGTTTATATGTCCTAAGTTTTGGTTGTTGTGAACTGTCATTTATTGCATTTATAAGTCGCTCATGTTCGGCTTCATAGAGTCTTAGTTTCACTGTGTTAGAGATATTATCAATGTCAAAGTTTCTGAGGTTACTAATATCATATTCAATGTTGCAGTTATTTAATACATGACACACTTTACTGAACCAGTTATTTCCATTTACTGCATTCACATAAATTTCCTTCTGAAAATTTAAACATTTCTTAAGTAAACTGTCATCAGGTGCTCTTTCCAATCTTATCCAGTAATTCACCATTCTAATTTTCTGTCTGACATGCAATGGGAATCTACCTGTTTCACCATAGACTGCTAAAGATGGTGTTTGTTTTCTAACTCCTAATATGTTTTTAAGATATGCAAGTTGCAAATTTTCTAATTCAGGCATAGATTTTTCACTTGTCCATATTTCACTATTGTACTCCAGGATAGGTAAAATATAGGTATCAAACATTCGAAGAGATAGCATGGGATCGATTTTTCCTAATGCTTGTTTTGAATCACCTTGCAGTGCAAAGAGCGCTTTATGAGCTTGTGTTGAGAGGTATTCCGTCATCTTGCTATGTATTCTACGCTTATTAGTAAGCATATGGCCAAGATATTTGAAGCTGTCAACATTTACTAGTTTTTCCCCATTACAGAAGAAGGTGCTTATTGCTTTGTTACCAATCTGCATCACTTTGGTTTTACTAACATTTACAATAAGGTGCCATTTTTTACAGTAATTATGAAGTGAATTTATACTATTTTGCATGCAATTAGGAGAATCAGCTACAAGTGCGATGTCATCGGCATACAATATATGTGTAAGAGTAAAATCACCTAATGTTATTCCATCTGATTTTTCAAGATGATCGGGTAGATCTGACATAAATTCATTGAATAATTTTGGGCTGAGGATTCCACCTTGTAATACCCCACATTTGCTGTCAATAGAACCACCGGTATTACCACCTTGGTTTACTCTTGCTTTTGCCTTATCATACATACCAATGATAACCTTGAGCATTTTGTCACCAATATTCTGCTGCATCAATTTGTAGTACAAAGCATTTCTATTAATGTAATCGAATGCTTTAGTAAAATCAACAAAGCACAAGTATACAGGTTTTCGCATTGCTTGTTGGTAACTTATAACTGTGTCAAGAACAAAGACACAGTCAGTAGTGCTTGACCCAGGGGTGAACCCAAACTGACAAGGATCATCAAGATTTAGAGCCTCATTTTTAAAGTATAATCTGCTATTTAGGATTGAGTCAAAAATCTTACCCATTACTACATTTACAGTTATTTTTCTATAGTTATCAGGATCTGTGCGGTTACCTTTTTTATGTAAAGCATTAATAAGCCCTTCTGACCACTGAGATGGGTATTCACCTTTATCAAAAATGTGGTTGAATACAGCACAAAATGGTGTTATAAGATTTTCACCAGCATATTTATAGAATTCTGCGGGTATCCCATCAATGCCAGCCGCTTTATTATTTTTGAGTCTCCTGAAATGCAGGGCGACCTCTTCTTCAGTTATTACATTATCACAAATATGAGTAGATAGTTCACTACTGCAGCTATAACCGGAATTTTGCACAGCATTAACTATGTGTGCCATATTTTCAGTGTCAAAATAGTCACGCTCTGGTGGAAGCGATTGTTGTTTAAAGTAGTTATGAAAGGTATCTAAGTCTGGGCAGTTAACTTGGATTTTTCCAACAGATTTTAATTTATTCCAATACTTCCAGCAATCTGCTTGATTTTTACCCATGAGAGTTTGCATTTCCTTTCTATTATTTCCTTGAAATTTTCTTTTTTTCTTTTGAGTTACTCGTTTTGTAATATCTGTGCATAATACCATATTGCATTTTATTTTGATCCAGGGCTAAATCATTCTGTTTAGCAAAGTCATTCAAAGATTTTCTGAGATTTTGATAATACGAATGGAATTAGCAACAAAAATACTGCGTCATATAACCCAATTGACATTGATTAAAAGGAAAACTTTTTTTTAAATATTTCAAGTTGGATGTATTTTTTCTGTGGGTCGCTTTATTACAGGTCACTAAATAAGTGTAAAAGTTAAAGTTTAATTCATTGATAACTTAAAAGATTTTGTCCATTTAAGCCTGTGCAGGTTATGCAGTAAGACATATGCCCAGAAATGCCAAGTTCTGGAGTGGTGAATGAGTGAGTTTTGGCTATTTCCAACCATTTTACATTAGAATGTTAAAGGTTCTCTTAGACTCGTTAGAGTGAAACAAATTAAAATAATATTTATATTATGAAGAAAGTTCTCATGTCTAAAGGAGTGAGACAGCAACCAAATGAGTGGGACACTGTACATGCCCTTTCAATTAAAGTTGAAAAATCAGCATTACATGACATTCATTTTGATGTCAGTAAAGTTGTGACATTCCTTTGTAGTTATTTGTAGACATAACCTTAAGTTCGTATTATTGACAAAGACCTTGTACCACCCATTGTCTTTTTATTTAGGAGAACATGATTTTTGTTGCCAAGGTTATCAGACAAAGAGATTTGCATCCTAAAAAAAAAGAAGAATAAATCACTTTATTTTGCCAAGGTTACATTTATTTGGATCAAAGCAATGGCTTGATTGACAGTAACCTTGATTAGCTTTACTTCAGTTATACAACAAAAAACAGAATTGATGATAGGAATTGATTAACTATTATACTTCTTATCAATAACTTTCTTAGTTGCTGTTTATATATTGATACTTGTCATTTTCTAATATATCAAGCTGGAAGTTGATTAGAACCTAATTATCCAAAATATCCTATTTATTGAGGAAAATAGCAAACAATAAATACATAAATGAATAAATGATTGTGAGATGGTCTATCAGGGCCATGTTCCAGTATATATCATCAATTAAAAGCTGATTAGCTACGAAACTTTTTACTACTGAAGATATACATTTTGTACCATGAGTTTTCCCTTAATGGCATTTGATAATTGGGCTTCACCATTACTATAGTGAAGGCCTTTGTTTTTTAATTAGAGATATAGGTATTTATTTTTGAGAACTTTTTAAAAATTGTTTCCATTTTTGTATAATCTTATTGCTATTTTCTTTATCTGAGGTTACAAATTAGGCATTTCCCATCATGCCTTTTAAAAGAAACCTTCAGAAATTTCTGTCTGAAATATTTTCTTAGAAAAGGAGCAGCAATGACTGCTGGTATCTAAAATGTAACATAAAATTTCCGACTCAACCAAGAGATTCATATTATCTACCATATATCGTAAACTTGACCAATGGTACCTGATATGAGATGTAACTCTCATGAACATGTAGCATCACAACTATGCATTAGGTAGCCAATTTAATTATGGTCTGATAGCATTTGTAACATGCAAACTTTGTCAATTTGCTAAAAAGCAGTATTGGTCTAACATGCAATAAGTTTACATGGCAATGATGGGGTGTCTGGCAATATGGTCAAACAATGCGGTGGGACAAACTTCTATCATTTGGTCACTGTTAACTTCATCGATAACAGTTTATAGATTTTTTTCACTATCACTGGTGGCCATCACCTATAAGGCAATTTGCTGTATTCTGTAGCTCATACACATGGTAAGGACTATGTCTGTTTACCCTTTAGTAGTAAACTTGTAATAATACAATTAATTGAGGGTTCACTGATCGGAGCAATTCAGTGTATGTAAAATGTATTGACACTCCTGTTAAACTTTATTAATTTCTGTCGGTGAAACAGTTGTGGCCAGTTCTTGATAAGGAGCCGAATGGCCTGGTGGTATCATTGTCTAAGTTGTTACGATATGAAGTGGTATTATGTATCTAACCAGCTGTCACAGACATAAAGCCACACATATTGATCTGATGATAAAGCTGGTCCACACTATGTTGCTAATTGCCCCAACATTGTTTTTAGTGCTCCGTGTTCTAATTAGTTTTGCCCAGACCTGTCCAAAGCAAATTTCTCAGGGGAACAACATCATTATGTAAACTGTGGGTCACAGGCTGTGATGTCACATTCAGGGTCACGTTCTTGTAAGACTTCCTGTTTCGGGTGCATCAATTCCTTCGTTCTTCCTGTTTACGCTGACAAGATGTTCGGCCAATCTAAATCTCCTTTAATCTTTAAGTTGTCATCTGATGACCGTATTTGTGTATTGTGGTGGTGGATTAGGGCTTTACGTCCTGTATTTATGCACCTGGTGGGCTAATTAGGACAGGTAGGGACCATGACAATGAGACGAAGGATGAAACAGCCATCCAAGATAGGCTCGACCGGGAATTGAACCCGGGATCCAGTGGTTGGAAGCCCAATGCGCTTCCACTGAGCTAGGCCCCCACCCCTATTTGTGTATTGTCAAGAAACCTGAATGCATGGTATTGGTGCAATCTTTATACTTTTGTTTAATCATGTAAATGTATGTCTTATGGCACAACAATTAATTATCTATCTATCTATCTTTTTTTATAATATTATGGCATGGATGAATAAATTTAAGAAATTAAAAAGCAATGACTGCCAGTTTCACATGGTTTTGTCATACTTTTGAATGCCATCATTGCCTAGTTTTCGTTATGTACATTTGGATAAACGCATGGAAAACACACGGTTTTTGCCTCATTATCATTAGCAATATGCGTTTTTCATGCGTTTATCCTTCTCATGGAAAACGCACATGGCACATTTGGCCATCTACCAGATGACAATTAAGGAAATTCTACCCTGTGGTTAAAACTATTACAATACAGACACTTAAATTTCCTCAATTTCTACCTAATATTTGCAAAATTGACCTTTATAACAAATCTTTATTCTAGCTGGAACTTAGTTTTTATTTTCTACTTTTTTCTTATGTCATTTACTTTGTATTTTTTGATTTAGGGATTATCATGTCATAATCTTCTTTTACACATACCCCTCATACAATTACCTGATTATTTTCCACAAGGCGAAAACCTGCATAAGAATAGGTCATCAAACCGGCATAGATTTGAAAACATATTTATAGAGCACGAAAGTCGGATAATGGTATCTGATTATGAATATGATATGATTGACTAAACATTTTCTCAACAATCTGTGAATGCAATTCATGGCAATGCCTGAAGCATCTATGTGGCACATATTGGCATTGCCTCAGGGGACATGAGCTATCCAAGGGGAAATATGTGTGTATTATAAGCCAGGATATTACAAATAATGACTCTCAGTTTATTGTTTGTCACACACTAGAATATCAAACGAATCAAGTGCACGTGAACAGGAATGAATTGATCAGGTTACAATACTTGAATAATTTGAAAGTATAACTGATCTGAAACATAGAAATGTATACTTTTTGTTTTGGTCTCAGTTTTAAATATATGTCATGGAGAAGATACAAATATTGTAAAAAGTCAAAACCCTAACTTTTTAACCCCCCTCTCCCCCAAATAAAAAACTTCTCTGTACAAATTAACTTCAAGAATCCTATCTTTACAATCAATTATGATAATTGTTTGCCATTTCGTCATCATTATAGCCATTTGTTATAGGTCACAAAGAAGCAGCGGAAATAACAATCGAGAATATATCAGACTTGAAGGGCATTTGTGGCAAAATATGGCCGAAAAACAGGTGGACATTTATTTTGAACAGAGACATCCAAGTGCGTTGTCCAGTCATAGTTTGACCAAGCTGAGGAACATTACTTGGGAGGCTCTAATTTGAATATGGATCTGAACTGAGCCAAAATGACAGACAGCAAGAAAGAATAGTGAAGATTATCGGAGGAAGCAGCTACAAAGAGCTCAGACACCCAATTATCATCTCATTGCTTTTCCAAGACACTCGTGCAAGTTCATGAAAAGTCCATTTCTACTACACAATGCTGGAGCTAAATTGCTATTTACAAGATACCAAAAGCAAGCATAATACCATACACTTTTAATTATGTGCTGTATCATGGTCAGATATCTCATCTTTCGTTTTCGGAGTACAATACATGATGAACAATCAATCTGGAATGTCACAGCATTCTAAATGAAGAGCATAGACTTGATGAATCATTTTTCCAATGGTTTTGATTTCATATACAAAGCTAGACAACTTCTACTATACGATGTTACTTGCCACTAAACGTAAATGTCTGGCTTTAGCTGGCTACTCAAATACATATTGATGATATATTCGATAAATTTCTCACATTTACCAAAGGTTTATACTTTCTCAGTGGTGGTAGGTGTAAGCCGACTATTAGCTAGGATTGGACAGAAGCAGCTAGCTTTGGCCAGCTATAGGTGGCTACAGCTGTTTAAAGTCGATCGTATTTTATGAAACTAACTGTATAATCCAATAATATAAAGTACGGCTCACAAAGAATGTTTCAACTGCTGCTATCCAGGGCTGGGATTAACTACCTGAAGTCCTAGATAAGACATCTATTAGTCGGCCACTCAAATCCTACAAAAGGCTCAGAAATTTAACACTTATTGTGACTAACCATTTCATTACATTACACGTATATTTTCCAGACTGTACTTCCGTATCAAAACAAAACATAAAAGTACTGTTCAAGTTCTTGTATTGGTCACATTTATCAGGGGGCACATGTTTTCTTCTGATGCTAAGACCAATGTCCACTATCCGAAACATCAAATGATTACAAAGGCTGCATCATGACATTTCACCATTCTACAACTTCCTTGGCATTTGTTTGTGTCCTTGGGTGACATGTTAATCACCGACAAATCACTGGTACACCTTCCCATGATCTCTTATACACACAACAATGCAACAGTACAACAGCACCTAATCTCGTGTCTGAAGGCTATCGGATACAAGACTGATCAGTTTGTGTTGTCCTGTAGTGGTCACTGGCAGTCATCTAGTGGTCAGTTGTTTATCACACTCTGTCACGCACTAACCATTACGGTCAGCCCCTGGGCAGTGCACATGGGCAGTTGAGTGTCCGAAGTTAGCTAATGAGCAGAGCAAACTCTCTGCTGTCCTTGCTGTATTTCAGTGTGAGTCTTTATTGTAGAAATTTGCACCAAACTTTTCTTTCTTTTTCTTTGGTATATAATTGTGTGAATTGCCCAGAGAACAGCTTGTTAAATTACATGTCGTTGGGTCAAGATAATATAAAGAAAAGAGAGAGAATATTTTGAAAAGAGAGAGAATATTTTATATTTTGAAAAAGAGAGAGAATTTTTTGAAAAAGAGAGATAATATTTTGAAAAAGAGAGATAATATTTTGAAAAAGAGAGATAATATTTTGAAAAAGAGAGAGAATATTTTGAAAAAGAGAGAGAATATTTTGAAAAAGAGAGAGAATATTTTGAATTACATGATATGTGTACAAAACATACAAAGACTACCTAGATGATGATGATTTATTCAGGCACAATTTACAAAATGTAATAAATAAAAATGTATATAAAAATTATTTGTGCCTTGGGAGACTCCCATAAGACAGTCGCTTTTGGGGAGCCACCCAGTGTAGATTCTAGTCAGATACTTATTTATATAGTTATCAGAAATGTTGTTTTACTAATTGAATTTTATTATGAGAAATTACCACACACAAAGCAAATAAAAGACCGGAATAAAAGATACATCAGTTGTCAACTTTTTTCTTTATGCTCTCATTAATATGGTGCATAAAAATGGTTTACTCACGGAAAACTGACCACACTGAATATGCATTGTCAACAAAAATCCTAGGCCTTTGACTATTTCTTGTGTCGTCACATAGCTGTATGCACCAGCAGTGCCACACTCCTGGAGCAGTTGTGTGTACAAATTTAGAACCAGAGTTTGCTAATTGCAATCTACCCATCTATCTTCGTACAAGGTTAACTCGCTATTGGATGAGTGACACTAATCTGTGTCCCGGCTGACTGGAATATCTAAGGAACAGATCTGGAATAGACATTCTAAATAGAACCACAATGAAATCTATTGGCATGATACTGTTAATTATACCATTTGGTGCTGAAAATAGAAATTCGACTCAGCTTGTGGTGAAGGATTTACCTGTAGAAATTTACCAACTAAATACCAGCACAGGATCGACATTTAATTATGCATTTTGCTATCACCACACACATAGACAGTTGTCACGTACAATTTTCTTTCTCTTTGCTGTGATGAGTCAGCCTGTGTGAGGCCTTGAACCTATTGTGTTTGGCTGAAATCTGTCCTGCTGCCATTTTCTGTCAATTTGAACAAGATGTCACCACTTTTAGATTAGCGGTGGGGGCCTAGCTCAGTGGTAGTGCACTGGGCTTCCAACCACTGGGTCCCGGGTTCAATTCTCAGTCGAGCCTATGTTGGATGGCTGTTTCATTTGTCATCTCATCGCCATGGCCCTTATCTGTCCTAATTAGCCCATCATGTGCAGAAATACAGGACGTAAAGCCCTAATCCACCACCTCCACCACTTTTAGATTACTTGTAAGTCCTTCAAAACTTACTGTATTTGCTGAAACAATAAGTCAATAATTATAATAGTCATGTCTATGTCTCAATGCTCTTGGATCTGAAGCTTAGTCAGCTCTCGTGTATATGACCATGATGCCAGAGGCAGATGTAATGATGAGATGATATGGTTTGGCATATCAAACATGCTTTGATTTCACACTTTCGATGACTCCTTGTATCAGAATTGGTCTTAATGAAATGTAGGCCCCAACCACTGTTCTGTCTTAGATACTTAAATTTACATGACATTAATATTAGTAGATTGTCCATGTTCCAGCTCGACTTGGAGGCAAATTGAATCTGTACCTTTAAGTGTGATATATAATTGCAATAAACATTTTCCAAGGACAACACTGATAAGCTCTGTCCACTTCTATTCCTTTTAACATTCTTCCTCACAATGGGTAAATTCCATGCACCATGTCCAACAGCTTTCTGGCCAGGATTAGGTTTTCACTAAAATTCAAAACGTACTTGGAAATCAATCTGCCTGTTAATGAAAGCAGGAAGCCATTAGCCCAAGGACAAATGCAATCTTAAGTTTATTTTCTGTTCTGCCATTTGACATAACAAATTCATCAGCAGACACATTGTACAACTGTATTCGTTGGTCTATGTTGTAGAATATTACAGTTAAAATGACAGTCAAATAATATATACAGTGCATACATTTTATCTGTTGGTTCATGCTCTGTCTTATTAGCAGAAACATATTTTAGCAAGATTAAGTAATTTAAATAATATCTGGTGATAAATGTACATAAATCCAAATGATTGTCGCTTCACTGAGCTGCAGATGTTTTCAGTCAGCCACTTTCAGACTTGCACATAGGAAGAACAGTCTGTATTCTATTCTAGTCTCCTGTTTGTTATATATTTTTGTGAAAGTGCCTTGGGACCACTGTGTTAGAGTCGATCTTTCTTCATGGCTACAGTTGCCTAAATTTCTAGGAGATTGTATCAATATATATATATATATATAATTTTATTGACAACGCAATATCAGTGCAGGAACATGTGTCATAAAAAATCAAAGGAAGAGAAGAAAAGATAGTACAACAGTATATATACATATAAATAAAGACAATATAATAAAATAAAGGCATGAAATAAAACACACAAAAACTATGTGCAGCATTTAAATAGCTCCAGGTCAAATGATTACAAACGAGGTAAGGAGTAGTATTGTCTTAACACAACCAAACTTATATTTTAGAATTCTGTAGTCTTACTTTGGAGGGAAAACTGATAATATTAGTAAAATGGTCTTCACTCTTCAGTCATATTTGTACTCTTTTACATTTTATGATGACATTGAGTTTACCATTACTATCATTGCTCAAGAACTCTGCTAAATTCTCCACTCGCTTGTCAATAATGGCGCTAGTAACACCGTGGCTGCCCATTGTAGAGTGCCGAGCTACATCACCTGGGTGGCAGGAGGAGAGTGGTTGCGGTGGGAACAAACTAGAACATCAATCACAATACACTACCCCATACCCCACCGGATATCTGGGTCACACCTCTATGAGTCCTTGACCCACAAAACATACCAGGCTACTCCTCACCTTTCTGCCCTCCTCTTGGGATGTGATTACACGATGGGCGGGATGCATGATCTACGGCATCCTCATCACCATCCTGCATCCATCATTCTGCATCCATCATCCTGCATGCGGCAGCTGCTAATTCATCTTACATCACTAATCATGACACAGTGTTGCAGATGCAACATCTACCACTTGTATTATTCCATCAAACTGTACAGGAAACTAAATTGTCTGCACGTGGACATTTGTTTGCTCTTTCTGTTTTTACTGCCAAATCTGGTTCAAACATCTTGTGGCGTTAGAGTTTGAATGATTTTTAAAGCAAACTATATTGTTAGCAAACAGGCTTAACATGCAAACAAGTGCCTATATTTGGCTTAATTAGACAAAATGGCATCAATACAGGGGTGACCAGGAATTCAAAACAATCGAGATAGTGCTTGCAGGCTTGCAAAGTGAAGCTGGATTACACTTCATTGCATTTTGGTTATTATCCCAGGAAGGATAGGAAATAATACAATTAACAGCTGCCCAGATGCTTTTCTAACATTTATTCATATATCACGAGTATATGGTCATCATCCTTTCCTTATCAGCAAGAACTTGCCTTAGAGGGCTTATCCTCACATACAGTGAACAATCAAAATGCTGCCAGTAACAAACTATACTAGGCTCCTCCTTTTTTTTTGGTCATATTTGCCACAAATGGCAATTCAAATCCTAACATTTTAGCTAACAAAAACGCTTCTGGTAATGAAAGAACTTGAAGTTTGCTATATTCTCCATTATAAGCTGCCTCATTGTGCCCATAACAAATGGCTATGATCAAAATATGGCAACAAATTTGCATAGCAAAGTTAGGAAACTTGAAGTTAATGTATGCAGAGAGAGGTTTTTGTGGGTTAGAAAGTTGGGATTAGACTTTTTGGTAACATTTATATTTATTTTGTGCTTCCCCATGATATATAGTAAAAATAAGACCAAAAAAAGAGTGGATATTTATTTTAGATTATACCTTTTTTAACAAACACGTAATAATGCTTACACTTATGTACAATCTAGTGTAACCTTTCTATTTGACCCCTCTTCATGATGTCATTGAATAGTACTGTGGTCACCCATGTTTTTCAAGGTCTGCCACCAGGTCACTTGTGTATACTTTGTCGATAAGTGTATGGATTTTGTTTCGGCTATCAGTATTGACCATTACCATCAGTGATCTCAGTTTTATTCCTTAGATTAAGTAGATTGAGGAAGGACTACACCGAACTTCTTCCAATTTGGAGTTTACGATGTCCATGCCCCGATGAAAATCAGATATTTCTGAGTTTACGATGTCAATGCCCCGACGAAAATCAGATATTTCCCTTGGTCTTTCATTTGTGAGCAATGACAGATTTAGTAGCTTTCTAAGGCACTCTTTGGCCTGCTCTGCATGTGCACATTCATGCCAAGGTCAAACTTTTTGCCAATGTCAACATAAAGTCAAGTTCACATGCGTATGTGGGTTTCATATGTAGTGTTGTAGCTCTGGTTTGAGAGTGTTGCCCTTGCACCAGGGAGTGAATCTTTGGTACCATGGTTAACATTCTGGCTTTTAGTCCAAGGGACCAGAGTTCGATTCCCGCTCCGGGAGAGTTGTTACGCATAAAGCCGCCATAAACATATTATCATCAGTTCAATTTCAAATACAATTGAGGGAAGTTGGAATTAATGACCTTTAAGATACCACACACAGCAGTGGCAAGGTGATGCCCATATGGGTGTGCCAGTGCAAATGTATAATTAATTTCATTCATATTTGTCTATTTATATAGAGATAACCTTCATTAATATGGTTGAAAATTGTTTCGAAGTTTCACCGTTGATGCTTGTACTCAGTGTCTATGCTGAGGAAAGTAAAAGATCTCACCCATGTGGTAAATCTGTAAATCAACCCTAGATAGTGGAAGAAATTGCGTTGGAGGGCTGCACTTCCCATATCTATCTATCTATCTATCTATCTATCTTAATGCCACCTTTGGTGCAAATTATAGCTCTATTTTTGTGGTCTTATTGCTAGCTTTTTTTTTCACATGGTGCACATAATTATTGCAGGTCACAGACTGTGATGTCACATTCAGGGTCACGTTCTTGTAAGACTTCCTGATTTTGGCTGCATCAATTCCTTCATTCTTACTGTTTAAGTTGACGAGATGTTCGGCCAATCTAAATCTCCTGTAATCTTGGAGTTGTCATCTGATGTCTGCATTTGCGGATTGCCAGGGATTGAAATAAATTATTCAAACTAATGGTATTACACAGATCAAAAGAAGAGGAGGACAACTGCAGAAGTTTGTACTAAACAAAGGAATTTCAGGAATGCTAAGAATGTTTTTGGTGGTAACATGTAAAATCAATTAAACTGGGTGAATCGGGGAGTTTGAGATGGCACCCAAACGACTTGAGAAGGCAGTTTAAGCTATCATTTCAAAAGCCTTTTGATTTCATCCAGTGCAAAGCTCCATAAAGCAGCCTCAATGGATTAACTTCGCTGTCTGATGGCCATAAGAAAACTTTCTAAAAACTTTACATCAATGGAATCTTCCAAATCTGTCACACTTTGTCGGGCTGCCTAAGTTGACAAGTTCCAGTCATAATCCTTTCCTAAAGTGATGAAAGTTTGTACCACCCTTGCTGGATTAATAATTGGGTGGAAGGAAACACTGACTCAATTGATAATTATAAAAAATGAGAATGGAATAACAAAAGTAACATTAACACGATTTTAAACCTCACATAGATGTCATTGTTGTTTTGATGTCATAGTAAACTATCCTTACTAGCCATTTACCCTGAAACCACGGAATTGTTAATTGTTCTGTTTCCATGAAATTTTTTCCAGAACATTTTAGCAAACATTAACTGGTCGACATAGCAACAATTAAAAAACTAACATACAGTTCATAGGCCTACAATAGTCTAAGTTATTAATTAATAAAATATATCACTGCATACATAATTTCAGAAATAGGAGGTTCACTCGTACATCTCAACTACAGTCTGTCACAATATTTATTGGTCTGCGAGTCTACTAAATTTGATTTGATATCCAAGAAAATTATCTGCAGTACTACCAAAGACTGACGCCTGTTGCAGACTATTTGCTTAAGCATTTAAAGCACTGCAGTACACACAAGTAATTCCAATTTTGATATATCTAAATTTCATTGCTGGCACATTAATATGATTAATTTGAAACGTATACCAATGTCATTGGAATTTGCAGATCTGATGTTCATTCCATTTAGAGTACAAAGGCTTATTAAAACTCTTGTATGGCTGATATATCTCATTTCTTAATGATCTACATGAAGATTTTCTTTTGAGGCAGGCACTACAGAAAACTAAATAATTTGCTTTTACACTTTCTCATTTACTAATTGGTAATCGTAGTGGGTACATAACTATAAAATGTCATCAGAATTCATAAAAAAAACTACCTGCCATTAGGATATTGCATTTTGAAAAATGTCTTGTTGGTTTTTGGGGATTTTATTTGTGTTACAAAAAAAAAGTATTGGTAACAGAATGGACCATGCATTTATTAGCAAATCTGATAGCGGGAGTTAAACAAAAGATGTTGGTTGGAATTTCAATGAGGTTCACAGGACATCCTTGTAGTACTCCAGACCCTTCCTTTAAGTCAGAAATAGAAATATCGCAGACGGTTCTTTCTTTTAATATCAAATATCGAAAGAAGAGATTCTTGGCCATAAAGACCGTGTGGAAAACAACAAATAATATTGTGGTTAGACATCTTTCTGCAAGTTATTGTCGACTTTATTTTTTAGAAAATTCGGTTAATGACTACAGCTATGCTGCATGCCCACACATTTTCCTTTCTGCCTAACATGAAGTATCTATCTTATTGAATAAGCTCAATATGACATCTTGGTTGATATTGTTAGTCATCACGGATATGAAATTGAAAATAATGGAGGCTAAATTAATTTTATTAAGAAGCAGTATTTAAGTCGACATATAAGACATTGCACAGTAAAAGTGTTTCTTTACTTAAAAAAAAAAAAAAAAGTACGTGCTTAATAGCATGTCACCTCAGCTCTTTTTATTTATCTATTTATTATTTGTTTGGAAACAGCAACATAACTGTCCATATCCCATTGTATAGCAATTTGGCACATGCACCAAATTGCATTGCCGTGGGCACATTTCTGAAAAAAAAAAAAAAAGTTTGTTTCCAACTTCTTCTTTTAGTTAAATGACCATACTGCCTTTTGTATTAATATGTTAGTTTTGAGCAATTTGTTAGCAAATGCCTTTACACCAAGATGCACCTGACTAAAAATTATGCTTTTGGTTTTTCTAACATAGCTCATCCGCTACATCAGCCAAATGATAGTCAAGGCCAACGTCGAGACGACATAAACCCTATCTTGTATGCTGTCTGGGTATTAGTTTTAGCACACACAATGCCACAAAGCGATTTACTAAAGATTATACAGGCCTACATAAGAATATGTTGGAACATAAAAACACCTGCTTGTAGTTTGTAGCCCATGTCTCTTCTGATTTAATAAATGAATTCTGAGTTTTACTACAGAACAATGTGACAGAATTAATTTGCGCTGTAGCAGATGGTATGCTTGTTAGTCCAGCCCAAAAGCTGCCTATGGCTTCTAATGTATTTTAGTCTGACTTATGATTATATGACAGAATTCATTAACATCTTTTCTTTGGTGAGTCAGTCTGAGGCATTATGGTACATTGGCCTTTACAAGATTCAAATAAGCTACTTTGGGAGTCAAAAACCCTTAATTTGATTCTCCTTCAAGTATAAGACTGCAATCAGATCATTTGGATTTCTTAAATTGCATTTTTCCTCTTTTCCTTATGCGTTTTATTCATTGTAAACTCACTGACTGTTGCTTCAATCAATCACGACATTTGACAGATTTCCTGATTTAAAAAAAGAAAATGTTATAGATTTTGTTTTTCCATGGCCATTCGCAATATAAGCAAGTTTTGCAATTCTGACATTACCTTATGACACATAAATATCTCTGAAGTTTTTATGAATTCACTATTGTAATTGACATTTATTAATTTAACAATGGATGTTAAAAACTGTCACTGTCATTTTTATACTGCTTTTTGTCAGTTCATGATCACTCATATAAATGCAGTGTATCAATTTCAAATTTTGCTGAAGCACCTTATGCCAAATAATTTTCTTGGTGACATGGAATATTGATGCAAACTGTGCTCCATTATCTTAGTGAAATTTTTTGTATCAAACTTGCACTTCCTGGGCTTTTATCATAATATCTTTCTTGTCTGTTTCAGAATGAAAAAGAATTTTATTGGCGCCACATCGTAGAGCAGAATGCTAGACTTTTTGTGATTCTACAGTAGGCCACCCAGAACGTTATGTCCGGACAGAACGATTCAGTTTCCATCATGATTTGGAATAATACGTCAAAGCTTTTGGATAATTTGACATCCGCACTGAATGAAAGCGATACAGAACCCTACAAGGACTTTTACGACAAGGCTCAGTTCATAACTGGATTAATATGCTATCCGATCATATGTTTCTATGGATTAATGGGAAATATATTTATCATTGTCGTGTTCTCTCAGAAGTCGATGTTCACTTCGACGAATGTGTACCTCATGGCTCTGGCCGTGTCAGATATGATCAAACTTATCAATGACTCGCTGTACTTCTTGACAATATTATTATCCCACACTCATCCACCATCAGGAAATAAGGCCTTCGGATATTTGTACCCGTACGCTCATTTCATATTCAATATGTCAGTATGCGTTTCGAGTTGGTTGACAGTATCCGTGGCAGTCGAGCGATACATTTTAGTCTGTCATCCGGCAAGATCAAAAACACTTACGACCATTCCAAGAGCTAAAGTCATCAGCGTGGTTTGTTATGTTATTATGACTGCAGTAGCATTACCGAGTGCTTTGCGATACAAAACTGTTGAAAACACCATCATCCGAGATGGTGTTAATGTCACTGAACTCGGTGTAAATCTTACCGAACTATGGAGACATGAAGGCTTTGTGAGATCTTACAACTGGTTGCAAAGCTTATTAAGGTCCATCATACCTCTCTTTATTTTGTGCTTTATGAACGCTTTCATTATTAACGCCTTACGGAAGACACGAGCGAACAAAAAACTTGCGTCGAGAAACAAGATAACCATCATGCTTATTGTTGTCATCATTTTCTTCCTCGTCTGTATTACTCCTGATTGTGTCATGTCTGCCTTCTTCAACCTTGGATATGTCGAATCGAACAATTATCTCGTCCGAGGAGTTCGCGAAATTACTGACATGTTGTTAGCAGTCAACGCTGCCATTAACTATACATTGTACATGATCTTTAATAAGATTTTCAGAGACCAGTTTAACAGTCTCTTTGGTACAAGAATTATGCAGAAATCGGAATCAGAGGATAAACAATATAAACGTCTGGCTGATGCAAAGCCTCAAGTCGCGAATGGTGTGAATAAAAGCAAGAACGAAGAGACTTGCATTTAACTCTTTAAACATTAAAATCAACCATTGTAAATAACCTACAGGCAGGCTACTTCAACACGTAATACACATGTCGTTTTAAAGGGTGGAAATATATTCTTTGTGTTAGATGCAGTATTGGTGGGAAGCGCCAGGGTGTTATGTAAATACCATTACAAGTGTGATGTCTTTATTTGTGTCTTGTGACCCTTCAACTTCTGTCCTGTGAAAGTATTACAATATCAAATTTTGAAATTTATTGCTATAGTCTACGTTAATATCATTAAGTAGATTAATGTCTTAAAATTATTTATCGCCTATTTATTTCCGTCCAACTCATTTTCACAAGAGGTGGTTCAACTGTATGCCAATGTTATCGTCTAGAGCAAATGTAAACGCCAGATGTCGCCACTAGTACTACACGTATGCTCAAATTATTTAACATCATTCAAAGTAGAATTAACCAAAAATTAAAGCATTGTGTGAAACCGTGAAAGTGGCACCAAAATGGCTGGCACATTGAGATCACAAAATTTTTGCCCACATCTTTCCAGTAAATTACTGGACAATTAGTACAAGTCATCCGCAAGTAATTGTAGCCAGGGACCACAAAGAAGTGACATACAAAAATATATTCATATTTCAACACTTTTCAAAGAATATAGTCTATCAGAACACACCTGCATTTACAGTGCAACCTTTTGAAATTGGTTCAACACTCAGACAGGAGCTAGCTGCACGTAACTATTCAGATATTTAAATCTATTCACTGGAATCTAGAACTGAGAAATCGAATGAAAGGCAAATAATGGTCCTATTGCAAATGAAAATATATACTCCTGTTCGTGAGGGACAATAGAATGGTCCTTATTTTATCAACAAAGTGCATGGAGTAAAAGAAAAAGTCATCCACAGGTATCTTGGGTTAGGAATGGATAGATCTGGATAGATCTGGATAGATCTGGATAGGTCTAGATAAGTCTGGATAGGCCTGGATAGATCTCGATAGATCTGGATGGGTCTGGATAGGTCTGGATATATCTGGATAGATCTCGATAGATCTGGATAGGTCTAGATGGGTCTGGATAGGCCTGGATGGGTCTGGATAGGTCTGGATAGATCTGGATAGGTCTGGACATATCTTGATTGATCTCGATAGATCTGGATAGTTCTCGATAGGTCTGGACAGGCCTGGATGGGTCTGAATAGTTCTTATAGGTCTGGATAGGTCTGGATAGCTGAGGCTTCAGATATGGTCGACTAGCTACATGTAGCTATATATAGTTAGCCACTTTCAAAAAGTCATACTGTACATGCATGTGAGCTTTTTATATGAAACCAGGACATAGTGATCCAGTAACAGAATGGGGAGAAAACGTACCACCAGAGGTCACTGAGACCGCAGCAGATAAGTAATGTTTAATGACGTCATCTATTCTGTGACGTCAGCCATGCATCACTGGTGTAGTGATGTCATCTTATTGTCATTTTATTTACGGTCTTAGTGCTGCTCCCTGTAGGCTCTGTTACTTTTTCTCCCCATTAGAGAGACCAACAATTGGCACCAAGAAGTGGTCTTATACAAGAGATTCAACATCGTAGTTTGTAATTATCATTTGCTCACATTAGTATGCCAAGATATTGAATGCTGGTTATTGTGTGAACTATGTACAATTTAACTGTATATTAACTGCACTTTATTGTTGTCAATAACACTGAATGTTCATAAACTCATGGACTAGATACAAGCCTCATAACCATGTGATAATGAAATCAAATCATTATCAAAATCTGATGCATCAAGATTGAGATAATCTAATTATCTGCATAGGAGCATCGACTAGATTATTCAAGCCTCAATTATGAATACCATAATTAGTGAGAATGAAAATTGATAGATTGCAATGATGTAAGAGTGTGTGTGACATGAATTTCATGAATGTTAATTTATTAATTATGACAGAGGATTGCTTTCTGTTAGTTAAGTGTCATGTCTGATTGATGGGGTGAGTGTGCGATTCCTGATTCAGCTCTTGACTGTTAACTTTCGTTTTGCCTCGTTCTGACTCCATTGTTTCATTGTTTGTGTTACTATTTTGTGTTTATCCCATTCTGATTGTTTGTCTTTCTCGTTTCGTTCGTTCTATGACTTTTATATCTAATAGTGCCTCATTCTGAGTCTATTGTTTAGTTGCTTGTGTGACTCTTTTGTGTCCCTTGATGATTGTGTCTCATTCTGACTCTATTGTTTCATTGTTTCTATTGTCAGGTCTGAATTTTACCCTTGTTACTAATGAATGTGCCATGTTTCAATATATTTTGCATTGAGGTGTTTATATGCCACACTGAGACATTGACACTTTCTGTTATAAAACGTGTGTTTTTGTAGTCCTCAGCAATGAAGCGGTACACAATGAAACAGAAATTTAAGCCAAGCAACTGATTAAAATCAATACAAAACCAGTAAAAACCACAAGTCTGGTTGAATCTACATGATCTGACTAAATTTAGACCATTGGCAACTTTACAAATTGATCTGAACACACACATGAACATTGTGGCACTCACTAGGAATTTCATAACATTAAATAACATTAACATCCAGTACTGTGTTAAAAGCTCTTGTCTCAATTAATGATTAACCAAAGTCTATAATTACCTCATTAAATACATTTAATACAAATTAAAAAGAACCACCTAACATGGCATTTTAAATCTCTTCGTCAAAGACTTAAAGCAATTAATGCAAATTCACAAAATTATATAATGATATAATTTTGAATTTCATTATCAGCTTTGCTAAATTTTGCCATTAACTTAAACTTCTGTTGTACTTATACCAAGATAATTAAATGAAAGTAAAGGAATAATTATAGCGACATAATTAATAATTTTTTAACAGGAATGGATTAATGTTTTTTTTTTTTAGAAACTGACCATATCTTTTGACATGCACATTCATTGAAGTGCCTGCTGCTTTGAATCGTATCTATAACATAGGAATAATATATGCTACTGAATATTATGTATTATTTATCATTGAAGAGTATGAAAGCTGATCTGAAAGTGTGCAGACAAATTTTTTAACTAGATAGGTATTGTGTGCAAACGTTGCAGTGTTATATATATTTTTATTAGAAAATATATCCATGTTATTTAATCATAGATGAGCTACCAAGCACTCTGCAGATTCGCTTTGTAATCAATTGTACTTATGTAAAATATGTGTATCTTTGATTTAATAGAATAAACATAATTAACGATTATATCTATCAGTTTGAATCAGTATTTGAGTTGTCTTTTCTATATTCCTGGTCATGACGTCTGTTGAGTGGTCTAGTGTTTAAGGTCCTGACCAGCTTTGCTGATCGTCCTGGGTTGAATTGCCGGCGAAGAAACATTAAAATGGTACCCAGATAGCATTCCAAATAGTTTCAATGTCGGCACGACTTGGCGATGTTAATACGATGTTGTAACCACAGTAGCCTATAGGGAAACGATGCTGGGCTGATTTGGAATGCTATCTGGGTAGTGCCTTGAACTTAAGAGTCTGTGCTGTGGCAAATGAAAGACCCCACCCATGGAGTAAATGTCTAATATGGTGTGACTTCAAGCCTATCATCTCATCATTACGTTTGCCTTTGGCAGCTGGTTGTACAAACTAACTGAGATCCAGAATGGCACAAATGAAGTACCTTGTGGCTTTCGAAAACTGCAGTTTGGTGCTAGCTCTCAAAATGCTTCAATATTTTATGGAAGCATTGTGACAAATACTTATTGATTATCACTAGAATTTGTCTATATTTGGGGATATAAACTACTTTTTTATGAATAGGACACTCACAATTGTGCAATTCTTGTGGTTGCATAGGAATATTGCATAATTTGCCTTTTTTCTTATTATGATTGAATGAAGCAATTTGGTGGCTGCTCCATGTCTGAAAATTGTTTTGCAATTGAGTTTGTTCTTGCAAGAATATGATTTCTTTACTTCGGAACAAGTAGGACCAATGACTCAAAATGTGTTTACATGTAGAACATTTTGCATCTATTTACAATATGTCGAATGGAGATTTATCACAGTAAACAACAATTTGTGGACGAACAACTACGCAGATAAAAATTTTAAGACAAAACAACTAACGAGGTCAGGCAAGGAAGAAACTTAATCCTCCCTGAAGAATGTCAGCCTTAGAGGAGGAGTATGGTGTCAACGATGGGGCATGTCGACCTTTTATCGATATTTCCTGTAGTGGATGACATCCCAGAACAACACAAATTGTCACTGCGTCTAACCCCTCGGAGTGACCGGTCCCAATCAACACTCGCAATGGACAAACAATGTCCATTCGATGGACAGCGGCTACTTTAGTGGTCAAGCTGTCCTCTGAGTGGTCATCTAAGCCTTCGCGAAGATCACCTGGTGGCCATATTGGCAGCCATCTTGTCTGATTGTTCTAAAAGGACAGGATATTACTCTGCACACTTGTCTTGTGCCATTCACAGAAAGGTCGTGTTTCTTTCGAGGCGAATGATTAGTCGGACCTCTCCACATTGTCAGCTCCTGACCTTCAGGCCAGTGTTTTTTTTTCAGCTATCTTTATTCGTCTTTCCTTTTATTTTAAAATTTTGTTGAAGGTCAGATGTTTGCTCTGTTCCAGGTTGCTCTGGGCAAGCAAAGAACACCGGAAGGTTTTAAGTGCTATACTGGGTGAAATCAACTTTGTGTGCTGAAAGGTCATTAGAGTCAGAACTGGATGTGGAAAGCTGGGAAGAGAGCACCAGGTGTAGGGAGAGCTAGATGCATGGACAGCTACAGTTAGTTTCATCAAAAATGGCCCGTCAAATTAAAACTATACAAAGCAGTCATAGCTGGCTACTCAAAACCGGATCAAAAAGGACATATTAATGATATATCAAATAAATTTCTTACAATTACCATATTTTTATATTCATCTGGTGATAGATGTAAGCCGTTTATTAGCTATAGAAGTGGACAGAAGCAGCTGGCTTAAGCATGTTTAGACCACAGCCAGCTACAGACAGTTGGAGTTTTATTTTATGAAACTAACTGTAGGTGTATGGGTGTACAATGTGTGTCATCACCTATTAGCCAAGTGACCTAATTGTGAATATTCTTTGCAAGTATACACAGTTAAACAAAATGCTTGGTTAAACTATGCAGCTGATAGGCTGAGTATAAACTTTAGCATTCTTCTCTTAAAAATGCATGAGAAATTGATTCATTTCTTTTCAGTTTATGCAATTGTTTTTAATTGCCTGCATGTCAAAACAAGAATTGCATACATTCAGCATATGAACATCTAATTATTCTGTAATTTCATTGTTAGACCTTTAATACCATAAGCCAGACTATAGTGAATTTGCCTTATTTACCTTAGATGTGTAAATGAGAAAAATATAATTAGGTCGCTGGGCTGTGAGGTGTGTAGGTGCCGGGACAGCTAGTTATATCTAGGCAGGCCACTGGGGTTCATGGTCTTCACCCACAGTATTACCACCATTGCCATGAGGCCAAGCAAATTCAAGGGTAAAAACATCGCAGCCATTACCATAGAACATGCTTAGACTTTAGTAGGGGAGAGTAAGTAGAACTGGGCAGGTGGGAGAACTGGGTCACCCTCTCTACAGCTAAAACTAATATTGATATTACCCTGAAATAGGGTCACAATACTCCTAAGAAGTCATAAAGTGCATGCCTGAAAGCAAGAAACCATTTGAAATATTTATTTCTCTGATTAAGTGAAATGTTTCTTTTTGGTGTCAGTGACTTGCAACCCTTATAAGCTGCACGTAAAGATGAATCCAATCCCATCCACAATGCTGTGGAAGCTGACTGGAATATTTCAATTTGGAATGCTATCAGGGATGTCTTTTTCTCGCTAAACCACACAGTTGTACATATAGAAACCAATAGAAACATCAAGTGAAATGGTAACATCAATCAAAATACTTTATGGCATACCCGCAGGAGGTCTGGGTCACACCTCTATGAGTCCTTGACCCACAAACAAGCCATGCTACTCCTCCCTTTCCCTCCCTCCTCTTGGGATGTGTCAATATGATGAGTGATGGGTGGGACGTATGATCTGCAACCCCATCTCTATATTGCATCCATCATGCTAACCAGTTGTGGCAGCTGCTAATTCATCTGACATCATCAATCATTACACAATGCTACAGATGCAACCAGTTGTATTGTTTGATCACACAAAACCAAATAATCAAGAATGACACAAAGGGAATTGTCCACTCGTGGACATGTGTATGCTCTTTCTGTTATTAATCCCTAGAGGAACATATATGAGAGAGCGTGGTAACAGGCCAGACAGCAAGCACTGTTATTTGATTTGCATACAGTTATGACCATTTTGAAATTATTCATGTGATGTCTACAGTACCTTGCTCCTTTTGAGGGATTTGTTGCAAATGCGGCTCACATTTTAAAGTACGATGTTGTTTGTTTGACATTTTTTTTATAGTTTCAGCTATGAAGGCAACAAAAAAATGCTAGTCCATATAGGCTGATAACTTGGGAAATTGCACATTAATTAGTGTGCCTTTGTTGCAACCAGCCTGATAAGCTTTTGCTTTTCCTGCTTGCCTTCCACTTATGGGAAAGAAAATTACTACTAAAGAAGCTGAAGCCTGACACCTCCACTACGTCTTGAAAGCAAACAGGAAAGTGGGTATTCTGCACATTTTGAGCCTCTTTCCATAGCTCTATGATTAATTGTTGCAGAGATATGGCATTTTAAATAAACTATCCATTGACGGTAATGCTGGAAATAACGAACCCCACGGAGGAGGCTGTTCCCATGGGAATTTTCAACCAAAGTTTTTTGCACATATCTTCAAAAATATTCACCTTGGAGGTTTAAAGAATATGGTTAACCATACAAAATATGGCCATGCCGCACATTTTGAGTGGTTCTTTAGATATAGCCATATTGGCTACAGAGTTACCTGTGTGCAAAGCCGAAATCATATACTGGGGGTGAACTGGTGTAAGGAGTTCTTCAATTGCTCTGATATTTCACAGTCACCGTACTGTGCTTGTTTTGGACCCCATCCCACAACTTTTAGGAAGGTTTGGCTTAGATTTGACAACTTTGTCGAAATTTGGTACAGCCCAGCTAGTAAAGATGGAAAGTTGTAAGCCCCCTTCACACATAGCCGGATTAGATGCCAGAGTATAACTCCGGCAAATTCCGGGTAATAGAGAGTAGACCTCGTGTTTATTTCCAACATTGTCCAGCATTGTCCGGGGCGATCCGGGAGCAACGTGGGACTCAGGGGAAAAAATTAAACATTTTCAATTTTTCATGCCGGAGGTCCAGGAGTAATTTAATCCATGTTGATCCATGTTGATACGTGTAGACTCCCAGTAGACTCCACCGATCTCCGGGAATCTCCGTATTGACTCCGGCATACTTCGTGGTATCTCCGGCTACGTCCGGCATCAACCGAGCATGAATATTTCGCTGCCATTAATGCCGGAGAGTACAAGGACCAATACGGTTCCACACAAATGAACACAATGTAAAGACCGGTTATATCCACGAAGGCACCGTGTAAAATCCGGTTCACTCCGCACTCTTTCGGGACAGTCGTGTTACATCTGTGTTGCTCCTTGTTGACATCATATTGCCATCGTGTCCACACCGCCAAACATTTCTTTTTTGTTGACATTTTCAGCTCTTTGAGTGAAGGGCCCTTTACCACCATTGCCATGAGGAGGCCAAGGAAATTCAAGGGCAAATGTAGCAGCCATTATCGTAGTACATGTTTAGATGTTAGTACTAGCAGTAGCCATTGCCAAAAAAATAAAGAATATATGCAGAACAGATAAGTACTGAAGCCTTAACATGTACCACATGAACTGTTTTCGATAACTTCACTCAATCAGTGCACTTAAACAAGATTGAAAAGATTAGGTAGCACGGATTTAGCAAACAAAAATACATTTAAGTAATGAACAGAAACTGCACAGTAGAAGTTTTAGAAATGGGAAAGAGAAAAGAAAAACCATCCATGACAATCCAGTAGGAATAGTTTGTGCCATGTTTCTGAACATAAATTTGTTGAAGGCTCTCAACTAGTTTATGCAGCTGGAAGGCTATTCATTAATAAGGCATCTGCCAATTCTATATTGGCCAGCTCTGCTGAAGGTCCCGGGTTCGATCCCCGGCCCGGCTACTCTTCATGAGCTGCATCCCAGATGGATGTCGATTACACGAGACGTTCAATTGGAGGTACCTTGTACTCAGTGTCTTTACTGAAGCTAGTGAAAGACCCCACCCATGTGTGACCCAACTTATCATCTCATCATTACATCAGCCTCTGGCAGCTGGTTATATAAGCTTACCACGCTTCAGACTCAGTAGTATTGAGACACTGGACATTGGATGATACTTCAAGCCATCGTTCTGAGAAATACTTAACATTACCAAGTTGTTCACGATATCACAGCTACTGTATTTTTGCTATCTGCATGCAGTGGTAGTGATTGGTGAAGTCACAAAATAAGATAATATCCAAATATGTAAAATCAATACAACGCTGTGGATTAACTACTTTTATGTCACCATGCTATGTTGTTTGAAAAAGAAATTTCTGTAACCACATTAACAAATCTGCAATTTGGCATGATCAACTGCTAATATAAACATCAGATATGGCTGTAAAATTCGACGGTGGTGCAGAAAAAAATATTTTGATGAGCTTCAGAAATAAAAGAACAAGTTCAACCTGGAAAAACCTCAACAATTATAAAATTAGTAATTGCCTTTTAAACTATGAAGATTATCCATCTTTGTCTGAAAGTTGGTTTTAATTGAGTTGTTTCATTAATGCAGAAATGTAAGCATGGTCTAACATGAGATAAGGTGAGATGAGATTAAAATGTAATGAGATAATATGAGCTGAGATGGGATGACACAAGATGAGACAGGATGCAATGAGATGAGATAAAATTCTGAGAGCTGACTTGGTCCTGGGTTTGATTCCCCAAAAGGGGAACATTACAGAGACAGTGAAAATATTCCTTATCCAAAATTACATGTAATGGTGTAAACACTCTATGTATGTAATGCCTAATGTATAATAATGAGTAGTGAATGGCACCAGAGCATTTTCTACTTGATGCGAAGTAAGATCTACTTGATGCGAAGTAAGATCCATTGAAATGTTACATGTATAACAGGAGCAACATGGATGCCACTGATATTTTTCCTCAAGGCACCATACCCAGGGTCACCAAAGGAGCAACCGGTTGCCTTTACCACCATCATAGACCATCCTGCTGCACTCATCACAATGAAAACCTCCTCTACGAATTGAAGGAACACTTCATTCAATTAGCCATACAGGCAGGATGTATGTACACTTAAGTAGCTCACAAATACAGAATACAGTAGTTTGTGAACTCCAACATTCTCCTTCACTTGTTTACAGTCTTCCTTTAAGACTTACAACTTCATTAAGTTGAGACGATCAATGTAGGCAAGTTTCTTCGGAGCAGTAGACTCTAAAGCTGATGAAATGAGGCATCACCAATGACTATGTTGAAGGTTTTACTCCCACAGTTGAGGATGTTGCAGAGACAAAAATGACATCAACAGAAAAAGCGCAACAGTCACAATAGTCAATCGATATGCTGTCAAATAACACAAGTTGACCAAGAATTAAGAAACAAAATCTTAAAATGACCGTTTAATGTCTCAATGTAGCAATGCTACTAGTCTGAAGCTTAACTAGTCTATATGACTTAGCTGTCAGATGTAATGATGATTGAAGCACATTCAATTTGATAGTGAAATCAGATAATTGTTTGAAGGACGAGCAAGCCCTACGATCAAAACAAGCCAGGAAAGGATAGATTTAATTTCAAAATTTTCGTCATTCAGCAGTTTTGTGCATTATCATTACAATCATCTAATAGGGTTGCATTTTTTCAAGTTCATGTGCGTTTGTCTTCATATTTTATACATCATATTTTGCAAAGGTAAGAATGAAAACCAAACTACTGGTTAACCTTAAACTAATCTATTTGACATAAAATGGAAAACCATTTAAGTCTTACAGATAATTATATAAACTACATTAATTTAGAAGTGAGGGAAAATAAATAAATGTATAGTAGTTTTTCAATAAACATGAAGTAAATTTTTCTATAATTTACAT
Source organism: Alitta virens (assembly GCA_932294295.1). NCBI lineage: Eukaryota > Metazoa > Annelida > Polychaeta > Phyllodocida > Nereididae > Alitta > Alitta virens. The sequence goes on along the minus strand of OW028584.1, from coordinate 28,653,865 downwards.
CAATCCTTTTATCTGATATTTTCATCTTGTAAAATTGCACTACTACCATAATTTAGTGTAAAACTACTTTTTGGTCACTTATCACATACGCTAAACATCAGGTATGCTAATTTATAAATGAAATATTGGAAATTTTAATCCTTACAGACTAAACTATACTGTATCAATTCAAAAGATATAGGAGTAACACAATTTAAGATTTGGCAAGGTCCAGCAAAGACACCTCTGTAAAATCCCCTGAAATTGACTTGTGGGCTAAGCCAGGGAGAGGCCTTTTGTCCTGTTGTGTCTTTCAAACTCATCAATCAGTCTCCTTGTCTCACCTTCCTGGTTCAGTGTATTTAACTTAAACTGAAACCGTATTTGTCTTAATGCTTTAGGAGTCTACTTAAACCTATCAGTCTTGTAAGTGAAAACATAAATGGTGGATTGTACTGACACTATTACTTCCAGTAATTTAGAGTCAAACATGAATTTTAATTTGTTTAAATTTGTAATAAAGCCTATCTTTTTGCATATTTACAACATTTATTTATATATAAAATACACTTACCGGGTTATATACATATATACATACACACAGTTAAACACACTGCACATTGTAGTCAATCAATATGCTGTCAAATAACACAAGTTGACCAAGAATAAAGAAACAAAATCTTAAAATGACCATTTAATGTCTCAATGTAGCAATGCTACTAGTCTGAAGCTTAACTAGCCTATATGACCAGCTGTCAGATGTAATGATGGGATGATAAGGTTTGAAGTCAACATCATGTTTCAATTTGTTTCATATTTATCCCATGGATGGGGTATTTCACCTGCCTCAGTATAGACACTGATTACACTACACGGCACCTCCAATATAAGGTTTCATGCGATTGACATCCAGCATTGATAGAATTTCTGGAATTTCTAGACAGTGTTTGTCATTGTAATAACGAAATGATGGAACATTTGTCACTGTCATTGGATAAACCACCGGCCAATGTATTACATATTTGTCAGTCATATAAACAGTCCCAGAAGACATATGTCAATTTCATGGATAGGTGGAGTTGGACTCTATTCCCTCAGCTGTCAAATATTTACTTTACAGTTATATACTTTCTCCAGTTCTAAGAGAAGGCGGAGGCTTTAAGGACTTCAGTACTTTATATCATATTCTTCTCTTGTTTTCAATCAAATTCCTTTGATATAAATTTAATGACTTTCGTGAAGCAATTTTATTGCTTCCCACTACTCTATTTGAAGTATTGTTTGTTCAATACCCTTTAGGGTTCACTCGGTTGCTTTTGTAAGATTCGGACTGAAGGTGTGACTTTGACATTTTGAAGCCCTAATGGTCTCTCTTAAAAGTTACTCTTAAGTACACAGGTTATAAGAGAAAAGACTGAGGGACTCATTGATTCTGAATTACACAATCCATTGATTGCCACTTGATGTGTTTCTGTCTGCATGCCCCACAGCTAACATCAAGTTTTGTTGGTGAAAACACACTTCTTAACAAACTTGGTGAAAAGGGTTTTTTAGCCGAAGGTAGAACTTTAAATAAGATAAACTAGAATATGATGAATAGAATAAGTATCTAACTTTAAAAAAATTATTTTAGTTGGTGCTTATGATTAGTTACCATCGTGTATTAGATCAATGAAAGATACCTTATTTTATTTTATATAGATTGCTTTAAATAATAATTATGCCATTGTCAGTGGTTTAAAGACTGACACAACCTTGACATACAGCAATAAGTGCATTGACTTTACTGATATGTATTTATTAATTCTTATGAGGCATTTTCGGTTCTCCTTTTGTGAAAACTTGCTGTTATGATGGATTCAATCTAAAATGCTTATATTTTTCATAGGACTGCAAACTGGTTTGACATTTCTTCAGGTAGCCTGAACACTTCCTTTCTTTGCAGAAAGATGATGTAGGACAAAAAAAAAACGGGCAGTCAGCAATGAATGGGCTCAGACCTGATGTTATTGCCCCGGAATGCAATGGCTATAAGGTCACCTCTCTATAATGTAGGTTGAGCCATAATCTTTCAAAAGGCATGGACATCAAGCAAGCTAAAGGCATGGCTGGTTGGATCTCTGATAGGTCTTTTAAACTGTATCAATATCAACAGGAGGAGCATAACACACGAAACAAAATGGTGCCCCTCAGATCATGCAATACTGTTGAATTTCAATGTCACAATGCTACATGGCCAAATGTGCCACGTACATTTTCCATGCATTCTGATAAAGGCATGGAAAATGCACATGGCACATTTGGCCATGTACCTGTCTGAAGCTTAGCCAGCTGAGGCATTTGCAAGAGGCAGATGATAATTTCAGCAGTTAGTTCATTGCTGCATCATATGCATTCTGACGGAGTCTACAGCCTTCTCTCTTCTGTTATAACTGACTGCACAATTGGTCCATAGATCGTCAAGTGCCTGTGGTTGAAACGAATTCTTGAACCTGTTTTACGATGCTACCAGTCACTAAATGGAACTTTCTGACTATAGCTGGCTACTCAAAGCCGGATCTAAAAGTACATGCAGCAGCATTTGTGGCATAAAATCAGAGTTATGCATATTTGTAATTTTTTGTTGAAAAGATGCATATCTATTTTACATACATATTTATGATATATTAGATAAATTTCTTGCATTTACCAAGGTTTATAGTTTTTCAGTAGAGGTAGGTGTAAGGCGATTCTAAGCTAGGAGTAGACAGAAGCAGCTGGCTTTAGACAGTTATAGCTACATCCAGGAATAGGTTGCTACAGCTGTCTAGAGTCAACCCTGAAACTAACTGTATATAATCTCATTCATCTGGCATTCAGTAAATAATGGACAAAAATGAAGGAGGGATAATATTTCAGAGAGGGTCAAGTGCAAGTAAACACAGGCATCCACTTTTGTAAGCAATGCAACAGAAAATAATATGAGGCAAATAAACCGTGCTGACTTTGGCATAACCAGAAATCTTTACTCGGCTGTGTCACATATGCAGCATGGTGAGTATTTGTTGCTTCATTCACCAGTAAATATTTTGTGGTTTTCAGAATAGAAGTAGTAATTTGTAGGTTAGATGTAATGATGAGATGATAGGGCTTGAATCCACACCAATGTTATACATTTACCCCATGGGTTGAGTCATTTACTTGCCCCAGTATAGACACTGAGCACAAGATGTCAGCCATTCAATTTACAGAGCTAAACAGCTGCAATGTTTTCACTCATAAAAAACTAAGAACAACTATAAGATTGACTCTCAAGGTTTTAGTACATTACATTGACAATGTGTGCAGTACATTCAGATCAGGTTTACACAAGCAAGATTTGTTTTTATTAGATAGAGCAGAAAAGCACATTTTAAAGAACTTTTCTAATTTCACCTTTGAAATATAAGGACAGGATATTGATGCAGTCGTTAATTCCAGGTATTGTAATACTATGGAGTTCAGTCAGCTATGTCATTGTTGGAGTGAATAACAGGCATGGTGTGGACTCCAAGCTTATAATCTCATCATTACATCTGCTTATGGCCACTGAACATATAATAAGCTGACAAACAAACTTTAAACCAGTTTCAGTGAAGCACAGTGAAACAATACAATACAATACTGTGACAATACATTACAATACATTACAATACAATACAATAAATTACAATACAATACAATGCAATACAATACAATACAATACACAGAGTTTTGAATTTGAAGCACATTCAATTTGAAACAGAAATCAGATAAGTGCTTGAAGGAGGAGGAAGCCATATGATCAAAACATGCCAGGAAAGGATAGATTTAATTTCCAAATTTTTGTCATTCAGCAGTTTTGCACATTATCATCGCAAACCATCTAATATGGTGGGAGGGTTGCATTTTTTCAAGTTCACGTGCATTTGTCTTCATATTTACAAATCATATCTTGCAATAGTAAGAATGAAAACCAAACTGCTGGTTCACCTAAAACTAGTATTTAAGTCTTACGGATAATTATATAAACTACTTTAATTTAGAAGTGAGGAAAAAGAAACAAATGTACAGTAGTTGTTCAATAAACATAAAGTAAATCTTTCTATAATTTACATAAATCCTTTTATCTGGTAATTTCATTTTGTAAAATTGCACTCAGTACTACCATAATTCAGTGTAAAACTACTTGTTGGTCACTTATTACATACCCTAAACAACCGGTATGCTATTTATAAATTAAATATTGGAAATTGATAATCCTTGTAGGCTTAACCACACTGCTTCAATTCAAGAGATATAAGAGAAACACAATATTCTCTAAGCTGTCAAATATTTACTTTACAGTTATATAGTTTCTCCAATTTTAAGAGAAGATGGAGGCTTTTAGGACTTCAGTATTTTATATCATATTCTTCTCTTGTGTTTCATAAATTTCCTTTGATATTTGATAAAAATATTCCTCTTGCAGAGTAACACATTTACTGTGTCACTGAAAATGAGACGTTCGATTAGACGTGTTGGAGTAAGTGCAAAAATTTAATGACCTTCGTGAAGCAATTTTATTGCTTCCCAGTATTCTATTTGAAGTATTGTTTGTTCAATACCCTTTAGGATTCACTCAGTTGCTTTTAAAAGATTCGGACTAAAGGTGTGACTTTGAAATTTTGAAGTCCTAAAATTGTCTCTCTTAAAAGTAACTCTTAAGTACACAGATTATAAGCGAAAAGACTGAGAACTCATTCATTCTGAATTACACAATCCATTGATTGCCACTTGATGTGTTTCTTTCTGCATGCTAATATCAAGTTTTGTTGGAACTGACACACTTCTTAACAAACTTGGTGAAAAGGGTTTTTCAGCCGAAGGTAGAACTTTAAATAAGATAAACTAGAATATGATAAATAGAATAAGTATCTAACTTTAAAAAAATTATTTTAGTGGGTGCTTATGATTTGTTACCGTCGTGTATTAGATCAATGAAAGATAATTTATTTTATTTTATATTTATTGCTTTAAATAATAATTATGCCATTGTCAGTGGTTTAAAGACTGACACAACCTTGACATACAGCAATAAGTGCATTGACTTTACTGATATGTATTTATTAATTCTTATGAGGCATTTTCGGTTCTCCTTTTGTGAAAACTTGCTGTTATGATGGATTCAATCTAAAATGCTTATATTTTTCATAGGACTGCAAACTGGTTTGACATTTCTTCAGGTAGCCTGAACACTTCCTTTCTTTGCAGAAAGATGATGTAGGACAAAAAAAAAAGGGGCAGTCAGCAATGAATGGGCTCAGACCTGATGTTATTGCCCCGGAATGCAATGGCTATAAGGTCACCTCTCTATAATGTAGGTTGAGCAATAATCTTTCAAAAGGCATGGACATCAAGCAAGCTAAAGGCATGGCTGGTTGGATATCTGATAGGTCTTTTAAACTGTATCAATATCAACAGGAGGAGCATAACACACAAAACAAAATGGTGCCCCTCAGATCATGCAATACTGTTGAATTTTAATGTCACAATGCTACATGGCCAAATGTGCCACGTACATATTCCATGCATTCTGATAAAGGCATGGAAAATGCACATGGCACATTTGGCCATGTACCTGTCTGAAGCTTAGCCAGCTGAGGCATTTGCAAGAGGCAGATGTAATGTTTCAGCAGTTAGTTCATTGCTGCATCATATGCATTCTGACGTAGTCTACAGCCTGCTCTCTTCTGTTATATCTGACTGCACAATTGGTGCATAGTTCGACAAGTGCCTGTGGTTGAAACTAATTCTTGAACCTGTGGATGACAGATGTACAGTTAGTTAAAAACGGCCGGTCAAATTGAACCTAGACGAAGCTAGACATCTTCTATTTTACGATGCTACTAGTCACTAAATGGAACTTTCTGGCTATAACTGGCTACTCAAAGCCGGATCTAAAAGTACATGCAGCACTATTTGTGGCATGAAATGAGAGCTATGCATATTTGTAATTTTTTGTTGAAAAGATGCATATCTATTGTACATACATATTTATGATATATTAGATACATTTCTTGCATTTACCAAGGTTTATAGTTTTTCAGTGGTGGTAGGTGTAAGGCGATTATAAGCTAGGAGTAGACAGAAGCAGCTGGCTTTAGCTACAGTCAGGAATAGGTTGCTACAGCTATCTAGAGTCGACCCTGAAACTAACTGTATATAATCTCATTCATTTGGCATTAAGTAAATAATGGACAAAAATAAAGGAGGGATAATATTTCAGAGAAGGTCAAGTGCAAGTAAACACAGGCATCCACTTTTGTAAACAATGCAACAGAAAATAATATGAGGCAAATAAACCGTGCTGACTTTGGCATAACCAGAAATCTTTACTCGGCTGTGTCACATATGTAGCATGGTGAGTATTTGTTGCTTCATTCACCAGTAAATATTTTGTGGTTTTCAGAATAGAAGTAGTAATTTGTAGGTTTCTCAGCTTATAATAGCTAACAGAGTTAGATGTAATGATGAGATGATATCGCTTGAATCCACACCAATGTTATATATTTACCCCATGGGTTGAGTCATTTACTTGCCCCAGTATAGACACTGAGCACAAGATGTCAGCCATTCAATTTACAGAGCTAAACAGCTGCAATGTTTTCACTCATAAAAAACTAAGAACATATAAGGACAGGATATTGATGCAGTCTTTAATTCCAGGTATTGTAATACTATGGAGTTCAGTCAGCTATGTCATTGTTGGAGTGAATAACAGGCATGGTGTGGACTCCAAGCTTATAATCTCATCATTACATCTGCTTATGGCCACTGAACATATAATAAGCTGACAAACAAACTTCAAACCAGTTTCAGTGAAGCACAGTGAAAAAATACAATACAATACTGTGACAATACATTACAATACATTACAATACAATAAAATAAATTACAATACAATACAATGCAATACAATACAATACACAGAGTTTTGAATTTGAAGCACATTCAATTTGAAACTGAAATCAGATAAGTGCTTGAAGGAGGAGGAAGCCCTATGATCAAAACATGCCAGGAAAGGATAGATTTAATTTCCAAATTTTTGTCATTCAGCAGTTTTGCACATTATCATCACAACCATCTAATATGGTGGGAGGGTTGCATTTTTTTCAAGTTCATGTGCATTTGTCTTCATATTTACAAATCATATCTTGCAATAGTAAGAATGAAAACCAAACTGCTGGTTCACCTAAAACTAATATTTAAGTCTTACGGATAATTATATAAACTACTTTAATTTAGAAGTGAGGAAAAAGAAACAAATGTACAGTAGTTGTTCAATAAACATAAAGTAAATCTTTCTATAATTTACATAAATCCTTTTATCTGGTAATTTCATTTTGTTAAATTGCACTCAGTACTACCATAATTTAGTGTAAAACTACTTGTTGGTCACTTATTACATACCCTAAACAACCGGTATGCTATTTATAAATTAAATATTGGAAATTGATAATCCTTGTAGGCTTAACCACACTGCTTCAATTCAAGAGATATAAGAGAAACACAATATTCTCTAAGCTGTCAAATATTTACATTACAGTTATATAGTTTCTCCAATTTTAAGAGAAGATGGAGGCTTTTAGGACTTCAGTATTTTATATCATATTCTTCTCTTGTGTTTCATAAATTTCCTTTGATATTTGATAAAAATATTCCTCTTGCAGAGTAACACATTTACTGTGTCACTGAAAATGAGACGTTCGATAAGACGAGTTGGAGAAAGTGCAAAAATTTAATGACCTTCGTGAAGCAATTTTATTGCTTCCCAGTACTCTATTTGAAGTATTGTTTGTTCAATACCCTTTAGGATTCACTCAGTTGCTTTTAAAAGATTCGGACTAAAGGTGTGACTTTGAAATTTTGAAGTCCTAAAATGGTCTCTCTTAAAAGTAACTCTTAAGTACACAGATTATAAGCGAAAAGACTGAGAACTCATTCATTCTGAATTACACAATCCATTGATTGCCACTTGATGTGTTTCTTTCTGCATGCTAATATCAAGTTTTGTTGGAACTGACACACTTCTTAACAAACTTGGTGAAAAGGGTTTTTCAGCCGAAGGTAGAACTTTAAATAAGATAAACTAGAATATGATAAATAGAATAAGTATCTAACTTTAAAAAAATTATTTTAGTGGGTGCTTATGATTTGTTACCGTCGTGTATTAGATCAATGAAAGATAATTTATTTTATTTTATATTTATTGCTTTAAATAATAATTATGCCATTGTCAGTGGTTTAAAGACTGACACAACCTTAACATACAGCAATAAGTGCATTGACTTTACTGATATGTATTTATTAATTCTTATGAGGCATTTTCGGTTCTCCTTTTGTGAAAACTTGCTGTTATGATGGATTCAATCTAAAATACTTATATTTTTCATAGGACTGCAAACTGGTTTGACATTTCTTCAGGTAGCCTGAACACTTCCTTTCTTTGCAGAAAGATGATGTAGGACAAAAAAAAAACGGGCAGTCAGCAATGAATGGGCTCAGACCTGATGTTATTGCCCCGGAATGCAATGGCTATAAGGTCACCTCTCTATAATGTAGGTTGAGCAATAATCTTTCAAAAGGCATGGACATCAAGCAAGCTAAAGGCATGGCTGGCTGGATCTCTGATAGGTCTTTCAAACTGCCTCACTATCAACAGGAGGAGCATAACACACGAAACAAAATGGTGCCCCTCAGATCATGCAATACTGTTGAATTTCAATGTCACAATGCTACATGGCCAAATGTCCCACGTACATTTTCCATGCATTCTGATAAAGGCATGGAAAATGCACATGGTTAGCCAGCTGAGGCATTTGCAAGAGGCAGATGTAATGTTTCAGCAGTTAGTTCATTGCTGCATCATATGCATTCTGATGTAGTCTACAGCCTGCTCTCTTCTGTTATATCTGACTGCACAATTGGTGCATAGTTCGACAAGTGCCTGTGGTTGAAACTAATTCTTGAACCTGTGGATGACAGATGTACAGTTAGTTAAAAACGGCTGGTCAAATTGAACCTAGACGAAGCTAGACATCTTCTATTTTACGATGCTACTAGTCACTAAATGGAATTTTTTGGCTATAGCTGGCTACTCAAAGCCGGATCTAAAAGTACATGCAGCACCATTTGTGGCATGAAATGAGAGCTATGCATATTTGTAATTTTTTGTTGAAAAGATGCATATCTATTGTACATACATATTTATGATATATTAGATACATTTCTTGCATTTACCAAGGTTTATAGTTTTTCAGTGGTGGTAGGTGTAAGGCGATTATAAGCTAGGAGTAGACAGAAGCAGCTGGCTTTAGCTACAGTCAGGAATAGGTTGCTACAGCTATCTAGAGTCGACCCTGAAACTAACTGTATATAATCTCATTCATTTGGCATTAAGTAAATAATGGACAAAAATAAAGGAGGGATAATATTTCAGAGAAGGTCAAGTGCAAGTAAACACAGGCATCCACTTTTGTAAACAATGCAACAGAAAATAATATGAGGCAAATAAACCGTGCTGACTTTGGCATAACCAGAAATCTTTACTCTGCAGTGTCACATATGTAGCATGGTGAGTATCTGTTGCTTCATTCACCAGCAAATATTTTGTGGTTTTCAGAATAGAAGTAGTAATTTGTAGGTTTCTCAGCTTATAATAGCTAACAGAGTTAGGTGTAATGATGAGATGATAGGGCTTGAATCCACACCAATGTTATATATTTACCCCATGGGTTTGAGTCATTTACTTGCCCCAGTATAGACACTGAGCACAAGATGTCAGCCATTCAATATACAGAGTTATACAGCTGTGGAATTGTGTGCAGTACATTCAGATCAGGTTAACACACAAGCAAGATTTGTTTTTATTAGATAGAGCAGAAAAGCACATTTTAAAGAACTTTTCCAACTTCAGCTTTGAAATATGAGGATAGGGTATTGATGCAGTCTTTAATTCCAGGTGTAGTAATACTATGGAGTTCAGTCAGCTATGTCGTTGTTGGAGTGAATAAGAGGACTCCAAGCTTATCATTTCGTCATTACATCTGCTTATGGCCGCTGAACATATAATAAGCTGACAAACAAACGTCAACCAGTTACAGTGAAGCACAGTGAAAAAATACAATACAACACTGTAACATTACAATACAATACAATACATTACAATACAATACATTACAATACATTACAATACAATACAATACAATACAATACAATACAAAACAATACAACACAGTTTTGAATTTGAAGCACATTCAATTTGAAACTGAAATCAGATAAGTGCTTGAAGGAGGAGGAAGCCCTACAATCAAAACAAGCCAGGAAAGGATAGATTTAATTTCCAAATTTTCGTCATTCAGCAGTTTGCACATTATCATCACAACCATCTAATGTGGTGGGAGGGTTGCATCTTTTCAAGGTCATGTGCATTTGTCTTCATATTTTATGAATCATATCTTAAACTACTGGTTCACCTAAAACTAATCTATTTGACATATAAAATGGAAAACCATTTAAGTCTTACAGATAATTATATAAACTACATTAATTTAGAAGTGAGGAAAAAGAAATAAATGTATAGTAGTTTTTCAATAAACATAGAGTTAAATCTTTCTATAATTTGCATCAATCCTTGTACCTGGTAATTTCATTTTGTTAAGTTGTACTCAGTACCATTATAATTTAGTGTAAAACTACCTGTTGGTCACTTATTACATACGCTAAGCAACAGGTATGCTAATTCATAAATGAAATATTGGAAATTAATAATCCTTACAGACTAAACTATACTGTATCAACTCAGAAGATATAGGAGTAACACAATTTAAGATTTGGCAAGGTCCAGCAAAGACACCTCTGTAAAATCCCCTGAAATTGACTTGTGGGCTTAGCCAGGGAGAGGCCTTTTGTCCTGTTGTGTCTTTGAAACTCATCAATCAGTCCCCTTGTCTCGCCCTCCTGGTTTAGTGTATTTAACTTAAACTGAAACCGTATTTGTCCAAATGCTTTAGGAGTCTACTTAAACCTATCAGTCTTGTAAGTCAAATAGTGAAAACATAATGGTGGATTGTACTGACACTATTACTTCCAGTAATTTAGAGTCAAACATAAATTTTAATTTTTTTTTATATTTGTAATAAACTTCATCTTTTTGCATATTTACAACATTTATTTATTTATAAAATACATTTACAGGGTTATATACATATATACATATATACAGTTAAACACACTGCATGTTGTTGCCTTGTTATGGAGACACCGACTATCATATTGTATATAAAACATATAATCAGGAACATAATAAAACATCAATGAAATGAGCTTAGCACACTCTAAAAAATGTATACCGGAAAAAACCAAACATTGGTTTTGGCTTGTCCTATATACCAGTTTTATTTCTTATAAAACCAATATATATATATATTTATTTATTTATTTCATACACTGCATTCAGGTATAGACACATATAACAAATTACTACATTGGAAATTCAAATTTTGGTATTTGGAAACATCAACATTTCTGGTGTTTCACTAAAAATTAATAACTTTTTAATACTAACCATTCAAAATTGTCAACTGGAGTTTCACAGGTGACTTATCTAACATCAACTGCTGTTTTGTCTGTTGAAACACGACACAAAGATAAGTTATTGTACATTACAAAGTGTAAAAACTGAAAATTCTCGTTGGTTATTTGAAAACCAAAGTTTCCAATGGATTATTGTAAAAATCAAATTTGACTATGTTAAACCTTTCTAGGCTTTAAAGAGGGGGCAGGGGCCTAGCTCCCTAGCTCAGAGGTAGCGCTCTGGGCTTCCAACCGCTGGGTCCCGGGTTTGATTCCCGTTCGAGCCTAAGTTGGATGGCTGTTTCATCCTTCATCTCATTGCCATGGTCTGTGCCTGTCCTAATTAGCCCAACTGGTGCATAAATACAGGATGTAAAGCCATAATCACCCACCTACCCTCTAGGCTTTGAAGAAATCCATCGGTTTTTTGAACAACCAAACTTATCCTCAAATCTTTTTGGGGCATAACAGTGACATTGTTATAATAAAAATATAATATAAGCACCAAAAAAAAGTGCTAATTTGTTACACTTAATGATTTATTTAAAAAAGAAAACCATAATAATACACAAAAACAGTCACTGTTAATTTAAATGGTAAATACAAAACAGTTTTGAAGACTAATAATTTTCTGCCTCTTCTTATATCATGACATCACTGTTTGTATCCTGAGGATCACTAGCTGGATGTCTGGGGTGACTCTACCGAATGGCACACTCCGAAGTTGAGCAAATGAAGCACTGTGTTGAACATCCACCCCCATAATGGAAACATCGATAGAGTGGGGACCAAAATGACATCAAGGACCAGCTTCATGGTTTTTATCACCCAATCAAATCCTCAAGAGAAATAATTTGACAGGCGATCCATATATGTCAATGAACTTGACATGACACAGGGAAATTTTCCCAACAGATAAGTAAGCTGAATAGCCAAAAACAACTCTTACTTGAATATGGTGAAGATGGAAATAAAGTTTATTGAAGTAAACGGGTAAATAACTGAATTAATAGTCAATAGGTAAATGTCTATAAATAGAGAAAAACAAATGCTATCTGAAAATGGTAAAGATGAAAATAAAGTTGCTGAAGTAAATGAGTACATGGCTGAATTAAGAATTTATGATTAAAGGCAGTAGCATTTTGTGAAAATATGATCAATTACATAAGATAGAAATACTTCCTGGCCTATTTTTTAAAAACATCCAAACTGCTCCACTTCTTTCAGACTGTTCCACTTTAAAGCACCAATATGTGAGAAACAGTTTTTAGCAAATTCTAAGTTTATTCTTGGGACATGTACATTGTTTTCATTACATGACCTTGTTTCTCCGTTTGACACTTCAATCTGCATTGTAATAATATTAGTCAAATAATCTGGAACTAAACCATGTATAGATTTGAACACCAATACTGAAGAGTCATAAGCCTGTGCAGAAAACCTAATCGCCAATGTCAAATTAGAATATATATAAGTAAAAATCATATTTTTCTTAATTGATGTTAATTACATTATATATTTTCCTAAAATTCCTACAGCCTGTTAATGATTATAGAACAGTACAGGATAATTGCAATCGTTATGAAATTAATTCAAGATATTTTTGTGTGTAAAGCCAGCCATATGCCAGATTGTAATGATACAGATATATCTTATTGCTTATACTGAAACCACTAAGATCTGGATCCTGTAAATACAGAATGATATCTGGGCGTTCTTGGTGCAATTTGTCAAGCACATAATATCATCAATCACTGTCATTCTGATGGAACAATGCGGTTATTTCCTTATAAGTGAGGCCACTTGCCAATACATTATCTACATGTGTCAGCTTTTATGGGTACTCCTTGGAGAAATTGGTCAATTTTATGGACCTGCGAAGCTACATGTATACAATCATTCATCATTTGGCATCCAATATTTACCATTGCGCAGTGGCTTGAAAGTTTTCGCAGTGTGTACTTAAGACCAATAGGTTTTATGGCTTGCGAGAAAAGTTTTAAGCGCTTACTTATTTTTTGCTTTTATCTACCTTCCCCAAGACTTTGTGTTTTGCAGCCGTCTATTTCATTGCGGCAGCGTTTTATTTCTTTGAGGAATTGATCGGTGAGAAGGTGTGACTTCAGACTTTGTCACGCCAAGTTCTTGGTCATGCACTGTGTTTCTTGTGTTTTGTTGGAAAGAAAGTACTGTCAAGACTTGCCTGGTGATGTTTAAAGGATATACCAGTGAAATTAGACCACCGTTCATGATAAAAATTATAATAAATTTGCATTAATTTTGATTGGCATATCATTAACCGGATCACATGTATAGGCAGCTGGGTGGTCTAGTCGTAAGACACTTGCCTGCTCCTCTGAAGGACCTAGTTTCAATCCAAGGTCCGGGCCCCCTTTATGAGCAACATTCCAGCTGGATGTCGTTCGGATGAGACGTTAAATTGGCCGTCCCTTGTACTTCGTTTCTAGGATGAGCCAAATAAAAGATCCCACCCATGGGGTAAATGTCAACGTGGGTGGACTCCTCCTCTTTCTCACCTCATTAATTAACCCTCGATAGCAGCAAGAACGTGTCCAAGAGGGCTAGTATAATATATGTATAAAGTAGTAGTTATCAGAAAGGAACAAAGTACAGCATAGCAAACCCAAATTTATGAGCCTTTTTGTCATACCTATGAGGTTATATTCCTGCTGAATTCCATGAATGACATCACAAAAAACGACGGCTTTTTTCATTTTCAAGACAAGACATTGTTTAAGTTTTTCTTTTATTGGGGGCTGCTGCCCCCAAATCCCTGCTGTGCTACGCAAATATTATTCCTCTTGTATGCTAGAACAAATTTCATGGATGCCAAATATGGGCATACACTTGGGTCCGCTATACTGCACTATACCCTCAGAAAGTACTATAATAAGACCCAATGGTTATGTGGTATTTTTTTATATTCCCCACGAGTGGACAGATTGGCCAGGATTCACGAGTGGCGTTAGCCACGAGTGAATTCTGAAGCCAATCTGTCCACAAGTGAGGGAATATAAAAATATACCACATATCCACTTGGGTCTTATTTATACCCCACAATTTTCACTTTTAGTTGAGCTGTCTGGCTATGCATTCATGTAGTATAGAAAAAATTCATGAATATTAATTTTTGCCATTGACCAATCAGAGCATTGCATAACTGTCAACAACGTCATCACCTCAAAACTTTCTGGGACATTTTCACATTAATAAAAAAAATTACGAAATGATATTTACAAACCAGTTGTTAAATATTTCTTGTCAGAATTGTTTTTTATACTAGATTTGGACAGAAAATGTTTTATTGTTCCGTATTATTCGATTGTATTACCGAAGCGATGACGCTCCTGTGACGTTGCCCATAGCAACACAGCCACACAATGGCTTGTATCTGTGGACTGAACAGATCATTGACTTTCTGTTACGTTTTTTGCTCCTGGAATCGTTAATTCTTGTCCGATTTCAAAATTTTAAACTTTTTTAGGGAGCTGACAATTTTATCTTTTGAATGGTTGTAGAATTGTGACTCCGAATATTGTTTTAAAGCGGCGGCGCCTTTTAAACGGCGAAGCGCTTAGCTGCAAAAAGAGATTTTTTGTCATTGGCCTGCCATACATAGAAGTGTGTGGTATACATTTCCCATCCTTGTAAGGTAAGCCATGTAGTATACACATGTATACCACATAGGCTATACCACATGGTTTTTCTATGTGGTATACAACTGATTGTGGGGTATTAAGCTATCCTTACCGTATTGAGTCAAGTATCAGGTAACAATGTGGTGCACATTAAAAATCAAATACAAAACGTCTTAAAATAATTACCAAAATCTACACCTAATCTAGCAGATAAAAGTAACAGTTGCTCTTTACATAATTCCTGAATTTTAGGGTAATATAGGTATAATCCTTGAATAAATGAAAGAGATGAATACTGATATATATGTATCTCTTTTATTTCATTTCCCAAATCTCTAGCAGTTGGAGCATTCTCACCAATAACAATAAAGCGCAAACCCTTTAATTCGCTGGCAGTACTATTCAGAACACTTGCTCTGTTGGTGTATGCTTAGATCATTAGCTTACTTTAAAGATAAAAAAAAATACTGATTTATTCCCTATACATTCCTCCTTTGAGAATCATGGTATCCTTGCCAGTAAAGCTGATTAGGTGTAGTTTGAATTCAGAGTGGTTTAAATGGTAAGTATAGTAATTGCTCTTCTCCAAAGATCAGAATGTTTCATGATAGCGATTTAGTATTTATTCATCCTTTTTCCATTTCCACAAATCTTGGGCTGCCCCTGACAATTGCTTGATAGAAGTTTGACAAATGGCGACAGCTTGAATGGATGGTTGACCACTAGCGTTTTTTAAACCAAGCCAAAATGGAGAATCTCAAAGTTATCATTCCACGCAAGAACCCTAGGGTGAGGGGGAAAATTGCTTCTGGGGCTTCTGAATAAAGAAATTGCAGATTTGTATTAACATGGTTTTTTCTTTTCATTTCAGGATGCAATTTTCCAGTGTAATATTTCGCTATAATATGTTATTTTGGGCTTAAACATTTCACACTTTTGAAAAATGAAAGGCTGGTATATATCATAATACTTTGAAAAAGATCCCTTGCTTTGTTTTGCAAGAAGATGAAGGTTTCTTACATTGTTTTGTGATAATATACTTTAGTCTTTTTGTGACTTTTGTAATCTAATAAATTTTAAAAGAATGTATGAAACCGTTTTACGATGTATTTGTCCATGCAGAGCTCTCATCAGTTTTAGTATTTCCTTGATCAGCCCACTGCCTCACCTTTTTATGTGCAGCATCTTCCAATATTGAGTCAGCACCGTACTCTTAGTCATAATCATAGCATAAGGTTGCTTTGATCTCATAACCTTGTAGACACTTAAACTTGACAATGTCTTTGTACTTGTAGGAGTTCCCATCGATTTGACCATTTTGGGCAAACCACAGGAGACCTTGTCACATCTTGGAAAGTGGCCATTCCAAGTCTTAAAGTCTGTACAGACCAAAGTACTGTCTCTTACGAGTTGGTAGCCTTGGTCGCATTGGAAGGTGCTGGGCTCCAACCAGTGGGTGTCGGGTTCGATTCCCGGTCGAGCCTAAGTCGGATGGTTGTTTCATCCTTCATCCCATTGCCATGGTCCCTGCCTGTCCTAACTAGCCCATCAGGTGCAGAAATACAGGACATAAAGCCCTAATCCACACACCCACCACTTTGATGCTCTTTTTATATCGGAAGTTTCTTGTGAGCACCATGGAACAGTCAGAAGACATTGTATCTAGGCTGAGTTGGTGCAGCTATAATCGTGTGATGAAAAGTTATATAATATAATACTTTCATTATCAAGCAGTGAATATTACAGTTGGTTCATGTAAAGTGCTTACTTTTCAAATTACTAATTATGCATATTGAAATGCCCATAATAACTTATGATCCCATGCAATAATGAGTCATTATTGTATGGGATCATGAGTCATCATGGGCATTTGTATCATTCAACGACAGCTTATGGACCTGAATTGCAGGCTGGTCAACATTAAGAATGTTATTGCAGTGGACATAGGGATATATGGTTCACTGAATCTAGGACTCGCTTCACATGTAATCATGTCTGGAAGCAGCCAAATCCTTGTTCCCTCACCATGCCTCTTGCTCCCCTGAAATCAGGGTGGGGGCCTAGCTCAGAGGTAGCACTCTGGGCTTACAACCGCTGGGTCCCGGGTTCGATTCCCGGTTGAGCCTAAGTTGGATGGCTGTTTCATCCTTCGTCTCATTGCCATGATCTCTGCCTGTCCTAATTAGCCCAACTGGTGCAGAAATACAGAACGTAAAGCCCTAATCACCCACGCACCCACTCCCCTGAAATCTATCAGTCGCTCTGTGACAAGTCACATCGCCTAAATTATATGGGCGGCTGTGTTCAGTTAGATGACACACAGTGTGAGTGAACAGCAGTCTTGGGCAATTACAAAAGGTGAAATATACACTGTAGGTTTTTTGTCACAGATAGGTGTCATTACTTGGTAAACAGTTGCAAAATTGGGGTTAGAAAACTGTAGGTTATTGAATCGTGTCATTTTCAGTAAACTTATATATATATATAGATACAATATCAGTCAATTTGCAGAGTTTAGTCATCTATTATTTACTATTTTATAGTTGGTTATTCGTAAAAGAAAATAGCCGAAATGCATGTGGAGGAGTACATTATACCTTTACATAACAGCATTTTATAAATAACAGCATTTTATTGGTACAATTTGCACAGTATTTTACATGAGTAAAGTAACATAATGCATCTTATTATAGAATTATTTATAACATAGTGAGAATATTCGAAATTGAATATCATTACAGGTGAGGCCAGGTGTAAACAGTTCATCATCTCTTGCAGTCACAAGTTCAGTCATTAAATTTATCACATTTGGTTGAAAGATACATCTTAAGCAGTTAATGTCACAGTTCCATCTCTCTGATAGAAATTTGGTGTTTCTCTATATTATCCCCTGTAAATATTGTGGTCATGTATGATACAATTGCATTTTTGAGCTTCGGAATGACTGAGTATGATTGACATTGTTGGTTAATCTTGTAAATATATATAACTGCATACATGTACAGGGTGTCAACACCGATGGGCTTTGGCCTTTTAGACATCCTACTGTCTTTGTGAGATAAAAATTTGAATTGAATTGAATTTTAATTAATCAAAAACACTGTCTTTGTCCTGTTCAAGCAAATTGACAGCATCTTGAACATCCTTACTTGTAATTCAACAATGAGGCTTATTTCCATAATCAATTTCACTTTGAATAATTTGAAGAAGTGATTCAGAGTCATTCAGACCACTTAGATATGCTCTGACTAGAATTCAAAATGTTTTCATACTTAGTCCTCTGGAACTCGCAAATGTCATCAGGATTAGTAACTCCATCGATGTGAGTGGGACTGTGGCGTTTATTTGGCATGGCTCTATTAACTTCCTTCCAAAAAGAGCGAGTACTGTCATTTGCAAATGCTTCAACCATACGTCCTTGATCTAATAAGGAATCCTTTGGCTTCAGTTCTCTTATCTTGCAGTGATAGTACATTTAACCTTTTTGTACACACGTGTATCATGAACTATCCCATGTGAGGGACTTCCGCTTTCCTTCCGGAGATTATCATCCTTAAGAGGCTTAAATCATATTCCTCCAGTAAGGTATTCTCCATTTACTAGAACCCGAGTTTCCTGGTAAAGTCGGGTTTGAATTAACAATTTTATGTAATGAAATATCAGAAGATTAATTGGCGTGAATGACGTGCATGAAAGTATCCCCCTGCAATACAAACTCTTTTCCTTAAAAATTTAAAAGTATTATTCAAAATGTGTAAGAGAAGCAGACATCCTTGAGTCCCCCATGTCAGTGCTTTTATCTCTTGAAAAGTGCACAAACCTAACAATTTTTGTTTTTCATCTATCGGTGAACAAACTTTAAAATATGGGTAATGTTATTGGAACTGCAAATATTTCACAATTCTCTTCTCCAGTTGAAAATCTAACTTCTCCTGAGTATAGCAGGGTAAAGAGATATATAAAATGAGGTGTGGGAAATGTCCTTTTAGTGCATTTTACAGCAAAAAAGGCCAACATATCAGTTACGACAGACTCCTACAAATTTTCTTGTGTGTGTTTATATCTTAACATTGGTCTGCCCATTCTCATACCAAATTAATATTAATATTAAAATCATTTTGCATGTTATAATCACATTTGAAAGTTGAGGGACAGGGGGTGCACCGTTTCTGTGGAATAACCCATATACCACTTCAATTTCATAACAACCTCACTATTAAGACCACCTCACTATAGCACCTAATGTTTCTTTCATTTTTTTTTACTTTTCTTCTTTGGCCTTATAATCTTGTTGGTGAAGTAGATATCTATCTGGTTATCTCACTTGGTCTAAGAAAAACACTGCACTACATTATGTTTGGTTTGCATGCAGACAACCATTACCAATGATTATATGTAGGTCACAAAGATTAGCAGAGGGATAAGCTAATGTTGGAAGTAGTTCCAACCACCTGCTCCAGCCTTGTTTTACGATAGAGATTACAGTATGAAGCACTGCGCAAGTAAAATAACTAAAGCCAATTAAATACGTACACAAGCAGTAACAGTTGGTAGAATTGATATGTCAACTTTAGCTCACTTGTAAAGTGAAAATGGCACTGGATGAGTCATTGGCGACACATGGAACTACAGTTAGTTTCATAAGATACGGTCGGCTCTTGCTGTCTGTGCTGTGTCCTCTTCTATAGCTATGTACTTTTAGGTCCGGTTTTGAGTAGCCAGCTATGACAGCTTTGTCTAGTTTCAATTTGACGGGCCGTTTTTAATGAAACTAACTGTACATTTTTGTGTTTAAGTTGCCTTGATGACCCATACATGCATTCGTGGCATTGGATAATCATGTGAGGATCCTGCACTCACTGAACCTTGGCACTAATGACAAGGAAAAACTACAGTGACACCACCTGCCCACTATAGTGATAGAAACATGGGATAACAGTGATTGAACTACTACCTTATTGTGGGGTAGCATATGTAGGAAAATAGGTTCCAGTAAAATTTCATGTTAGAGCTGAGTATGATACATCATTTGATTCATCATATCATCCCGAGTCAGAAAGGTGATGTTGCCAATTTTTCATGTAAGGTTTGGTTGCCATGGCAACTCTTTTGTTTTGTAATGATATTCAATAAAACAGCGTAATTATAATGTTAGTTTACAAGTACAAATTTGTGTCAATTATAGTCAAGTGTGGTTTCAGCTGAAAAATAAAATAAAATCCGTTGCCATGGCAACAGAAACTTATTTGAAAAATTGGCAACACGGATTTTCTTATTCTTGGCATTGCAAGCTTTAAAACAATGTTTAATCAATGATGATACTATGCTCTAACAAAAAATATTTACGGAATTACATAAGGACCCATAAGTCATCATGTGATAGAACAGCTATAATAAAATATATAGGAGTGTGACTCGTCAATGCAGTTTTTAGCAGAAGAAGGCAAGGAAAGTTTAAATATCAATTCTATGAACTGTAAAACATGGAGTCACCATGGTTACAGTTGGTTTAGGTAACGTGCTTCATTTTGCTTGTTAATCATAATTATGAAAATTAGCTATAATGACTAATGTTCCTATCTGTTCCATTATACTCACCCTGGTGGTTATGACTCATCATTGATGAGCAAGTGATATGGCACTTGCAACTCTGTTGCTTACTTGCATTTGATTAGTCATGATTTGCCTGTTTGCAGACATTATTACGTTTAAAGTATTTTCAGTGAACCATATCCCCGTGTCGACTACACTGGCATCTTCGGCCACGTGGTGCTTGCAATGTTGACCAGGGGCCTAAGCTGAGTCATCATTGCATAGGATCATGAGTCATCATGGGCATTTTAGTATGAACAACCAGCAAAAGTAAACACTTTACCTGAACCAACTTTAACAGATTATATATATATCCCGCAATAGAGTGTGAACCTCATAGAAAAACCATGAGGTTCACACTATGAGGTTCAGTGTTGTGAACCTCATAACATACATTATCCCTTATAAAGAGAACAGCCTGGCCAATCACAGGACAGCACACACAAACTCAGTGACGTCATGAGAGTCATCACTTCAACTGGATATTATAGTAAAAATCTATAAAATAAACAAAATTAGCCTCACCTGACATAAGAAACCCCATTAACTTTTTGATTCCTTCAATCTGAGTACAATTTTAACACGAAAGAAGCTTCAGAAAGTCAGTTGAGCAGTGACAATAGCCCAGTTCACATAGTTTCTGGGTAACAACATGTCTTAAATACCCTTTTTGGTCCTGAATGAGCATAAAATCCAAAAATATTTCAGTAGATATGGTTCAAATGTACTCATATGTCCATAAACTCCCCATTTTAAGGCTGAAAGTGCTTCATATTGAAGACTCTCTCCTTGCTGAATCATGACGTTGTTGTTTTGAAATGGTGACGTCATCACCATGGCAACCAACCAGAGTGAGGCCTACGGGACTCGTGGGTTCACCAGCCCAACCTCATCACTCATGAAGTTCAAGGCTCTGAATCACAGTTATTAGGTTTTATTATAGAAGCATTACATTAAGTTATTCCTCTCCTCTCCTCTCCTCTCCTCTCCTCTCCTCTCCTCTCCTCTCCTCTCCTCTCCTCTCCTCTCCTCTCCTCTCCTCTCCTCTCCTCTCCTCTCCTCTCCTCTCCTCTCCTCTCCTCTCCTCTCCTCTCCTCTCCTCTCCTCTCCTCTCCTCTCCTCTCCTCTCCTCTCCTCTCCTCTCCTCCCCCAGGTAGGATATAGATTTAGACCCCTAAAATACCATTAGAAGAAAGAAAATGTAATAAATGTGATAGTAATGAAGTAGAAGATGAACTACATGGTCTCTTAATTTGTAACAATTATGCAGAACCCAGAAATCAATTAATCCTAAAAGCAAATAAATTGATTCCAAATTTCCATAACTTAGATAAAATACATCAATTTAAAGCACTAATGTCAAATAAAGAACCTGAAATGATATATGCTCTTGGTAATTTCCTAAATAAAGTAATGTAGACTTTAATTACAACTGGGCTCCTCCGATATGACACTCCCTGACATGACTGTCAACACAAAGTAGAAGAGCCAAATGCCAGGGTCAGCGCAATGCTGCCTGGTACTTTTTTTATTTTTATACATGAGAACATTCTTATCTTTTTGTGTTAATTTGAATCTTATTGTGATATTATGATCAGTATCTGTGTATATTTTTGTAAAATTTTAATCTAATATTGATATTATAATCAGTATTTGTCATTTGATCTGTGATTTTATTTGCTATCTTTTATGTACTTATATATATATATATTATTTCGCCTTAATACTGAATGTTTAAGAGCAGGACTCTGTCCAGAAAACATCAAATTGTGGCAACTGGGACCTTAAATGTTAAGCTGTATATTATGTATAAAATAATGAGAACTTGTACATCAGATTTTTGTAGATGTAGTTTTAGATAGACGTAGTGAGTAGATATGTGACATATGTATCTTTTCTGATAAAAAGTGTCAATAAAAGCTATATATGATATAACATCGCAAGTTGTCAAGACATTAATTTGCATTCAAATTTGAAACTTGTACAGAATGTTTTGAATCTTGAGAAAAATTTCCTATTTGGAACAGAGAAGAATATGTCATTTTTACTGATTCAGAAATAAAATTTTTGTTTTTGATTTGTTACTTTTGTGAACTCATATTCAGATGGTGTCTTTTAATCTTCTATGGCTTTGCTTCGTTCTTCGTGATGCCTTTCGACTCCTTTGAGCTTTGGCCATCCTGGATTTTGCATGCAAGATCTATTTTTGTAGCAGAATAAACGATGTCAGAGAACACGATAATAGTTTTGTTAATATGTGCTCATATTACTTCTGTTATACCACAGCAAAACGACTTAAATTTACCATTTCATGATAAAAGTTCAAAATTTATATTTCAGATATTATTCAACATGATGTTTGGGTTAATAACTCAAAATACACTGAGCTTGATTTCCCCTGTTTCAAAAGTTAACGGAAATGATGCACACGATTTTGGTATAATAATGATGATATTTTCATACATCAACATTTATTTTCAATCCGTAATACAATTAGGGTATTTCAATTTGGATTGCATATATAATGAGTCTTCTCATTCATACATGTGACATTAAATCATAAGTGATGTGACATTAAATCATAAGTGATGAGACATTAAATCATAAATGATGAGACATTAAATCATAAGTGATGTGACATTAAATCATAAGTGATGAGACATTAAATCATAAGTGATGAGACATTAAATCATAAGTGATGTGACATTAAATCATAAGTGATGTGACATTAAATCATAAGTGATGTGACATTAAATCATAAGTAATGTGACATTTAATCATAAGTGATGTGACATTAAATCATAAGTGATGAGACATTAAATCATAAGTGATGTGACATTAAATCATAAGTGATGTGACATTAAATCATAAGTGATGTGACATTAAATCATAAGTGATGAGACATTAAATCATAAGTGATGAGACATTAAATCATAAGTGATGAGACATTAAATCATAAGTGATGATACATTAAATCATAAGTGATGAGACATTAAATCATAAGTGATGAGACATTAAATCATAAGTGATGTGACATTAAATCATAAGTGATGAGACATTAAATCATAAGTGATGTGACATTAAATCATAAGTGATGAGACATTAAATCATAAGTGATGAGACATTAAATCATAAGTGATGAGACATTAAATCATAAGTGATGAGACATTAAATCATAAGTGATGTGACATTAAATCATAAGTGCCTTGCATGTACTCGGTGTCTATACTAATTAAGTTAAATACCCCACCCATGGGGTTTAATTTGTAACATGGCGTTCAAATTACACACACACTTTATCTTATCTCCAACAAGATCTGCCTATACCACAGAAAAGCACTATTTATGTGTTCTGCTTCTAGTAGATATCCTGAAAACACAGAAACTGACAACCTGAAGAGCAATTATTTAATTTGGCTCTGCCCCGATTACAAGTAAATCCTTAAATTTGGGCCTTACAATTAACAGTGCACTGTGATGACCTGGAATCCGTTTTTCGAATGTTACCCGTTCCCATGACCCCAGTGACCTCAGTGAGGCCGTTGACCTAGAATGTGGGGCATTTCCTATGCCCCAGTAAGGGGAGCACGTGATAGGGGCATGGCTGGGTTCCTATTGGCCAGAGTGGGCTGCTGGGGGCTACAGGGATGCTGGCAGCATCAGTTTGATGAGTTTGGTCCATAGAATGGTATAGGCAGGACGTTTGGCTAGGGCAGGGCCAATAAAGCTTCAAAATGTATTCTTTGAGTTTGTTTGAGTCAAGTCTGAAGGACCTTACAAATTGGCGCCCGATGTGGGACTTGACTCATTCTCAGGAATACTTTGGATCTGTGAGGACCTTTTCAAATAAGGTGCTTACAGGGATTTACTTGTGTTTTTAAGGATTTACCATTGTGTCACATTGGAGTACTCTTTTGTGTGTTTTCTACAACAGAATCTGAACAGCTAAGTAGTTTCACTCCACTTTGAAACTGGTCTTGTTGAGTGGCCCTGCCCTGGTTACTCTGTTTGTCTTGTTTGTCTTGTTTGCTGTTTGTATTGTGTTCTGTAAGAATGCCTGGAACTTCAGCATTGAGACCCAAGCCTGGTAGAAAGGTACCCCAAGACAGGGAGAGCCGATCATTGGCTCCCCAGTCAACAGGGGTCAACACATCAGGCCCCCCAGTCGCCAGCATGGCTTCTGGGGATGCCACCCCAGTTAGACCACGTGCTAGCTCCATGTCAGGAGTGAGGCAACCTGGGGAGATCAGCTCCAATTCCGGAGTGAGGCTCCCTAGGGAAGGATCTAGAGCTAGAGCAAGTAGTGGAAAGAGGTCCAGGGATATGGTGCAGAGAGAGTCGGATTCGAATGACTCCTGTGCGTCCACTCCCACCTCTTCTCCAGAATATAGGACCCGGGTAGGGACTGAGCCAACTGGGGCCGGTGGGGCCGCTGGAGCAGTAATGGCGGACCACGTGGCCCCTGGCAATCGTGCCTATCGTCCAAGGCACAGGCGTCGTAGGGAAGCCTTACCCCCTTTGTATGATGGTCAGGGAGTAGCTTTTGCTGATTATTTGATGGAGTTTAGGAGAGTGGCAGATTTTAATGGTTGGACAGAAGATGAGCGTTGCTTCCACATGTGGACTAGTATTTCCGGTCCAGCTAGGCTCAAGATTGTCTCTTTGCCCTATGAGAAGTCGTGGGTTAAGATGATAGAGCAATTAAATGGTCTGTTTTGTTCCTCCCGTGCTCTAGATGCTTATCGTAGTAAATGGTTTAATTCAAAGAGGGGGCCCGAAATGGATATGGAGTCATATGGCTTGTTCTTAGTGGATCTTTCCAGGAAGGCGAACCCTGCATCCTCGACTGAGGAGCAGGAAAGGTTTGCCAAGGAAAGGTTCATGGAAACAGCCGGTTCTCCCAGCATGAGGTTCTGGTTAGGTGCCCTCAAGCCCTCTACTTTACAGGATGCCATTGATTTGGCTGTCCAATATGAATCCGCCTATGAAGCCACAAGGCCCCACAAACCCGACCTTGGGCCAATAGGGGCCGTGGCTTTGCCCGTTGTCCATCCTGAGACCTCAGAATTAGCTCCAACAAGTCAAGCAGGGGTAGCTCCTTCAGCTAAAGGAGACCCCATGACTCAGGAGCAGGTTAAAGAGTTGTTTTATTCCCTGATGAATGATGTATTGGCAAATCGAGGTGGGCCCAGCGATAAGGGTCGCCGAGATGGGCCGAGGCCCCCTTCCGGTTCCAATAGGCGCTGTTTTAATTGCAATGATTACGGCCATATTCGTAGAGACTGCCCTAAGCAAAACAGAGGCAGAGATCAATCTGGCCGGGGCAATCAGGGAAACAGTCGTCCAAGGGACAAGAAAGATTGGGATAAGGGGTCAGGGGCCCGAAAAGGTGCCCCAAAAGGTGCGGGGAATGGTTCACAGTCAGATAAGGGAGCTAGTTCGCTAAAAGAGTAAGGGTGGAGGAAGATCTGGTCCCAGGTCCTCCACCCTTGAAGTTAGTGGCTCCCATGAATAGTAATGAGGAGTTCTTTAAGGGACAGGATAAGCCTCAATGTGCTGCTGCACAGGAAGCCGTAACAGCCTGGTATTTGTCCATCCGGATTGGTTCCACAGATCTGGAAATGCTGGTGGACACAGGTGCCCAAGTTTCAATGATGAGTAAGAAAGTGTATGATGAGATAGCTGGAGTGTATAGGTCTCCACTTTTGTCTATGGAAAGGAAAGTAGCAGCTGCAAATGGTGGTCTTATCAAAGTATATGGAAGGCTAGAGACAGAGATCTGTGTGGACAGATGGGACAACTGACTGGGTTGCTGGGGATGGATTTCTTGAAGAAGCATAAAGCCACTTTAATGTGTTCCTCTGGAGTATTGCGTTTAGGTGGGTCAGATGTTTTGTGTAGAGAAGGTCCAGAAGGTCTTGGAGGTCGAGCAGTGGTCAGAGAACCCATTTGCCTGCTAGCAAGGCATGTGTCATTGGTTGCAGTCAATCTGGTGACATGGGGCAAATGTCAGGGTCATGACCTTTTGTTCGAAGCCATTCCCCAGGTTAGTTAGAATTTGCATGTTATGGTACCTCGGGGCATAGTGGACGTGAATTGTCCTGATGCCAAGGTCTGGATAGCAAATCCAACTGAGAAAGATATTTGTCTGTCACAGGGTCAATTACTAGGGGAGTTGACTAGTGTCCTGTCTAACAAGGATTCTCTGGAAGAGGACACGCTGGTATCAGCTGTGGCTTCCAAGGAGGGCCCTAGACACAAGGACCTTCCAGATCACCTGAAACCCCTTATTGACCCGACAGAAGGCCTTAGTAGTGAACAAAGGGAAAAGTTGAAAATGGTTCTGTTAAAGTATGAGCATTGCTTTGAGGGAGGTCAATTTGGTTTAGGTCGAACAGACTTAGCAAAGCATGAAATCGATACTGGTGACCATAGGCCCTTTAAGCTACCTGCTCGTCGGTTGGGCTGGGCCCAAAAGCGAGCCCTAGGAGAGGAAGTTGATCGTATGTTAGATCTTGGAGTTATTGAGCCTAGTAGTAGTCCTTGGTCTAGTCCTCCAGTCCTTGTTCGTAAGAAGGATGGCAGTTTCCGGTTTTGTGTAGACTACAGGCGTCTAAATGCTTGCACCAAGAAGGATGCTTATCCATTGCCTCGAATTGAGGACTGCCTGGATGCCCTTGCTGGTGCTAAGTGGTTTTGTACTCTTGACCTGTCCTCAGGTTATTGGCAGATCGCTATGGAAAGTGAGGACAAGGAAAAGACAGCTTTTACAGCTCCTAGAGGGCATTATCACTTCACAGTGATGCCCTTTGGAGTCACAAATGGCCCTGCCACATTAGAAAGGTTGATGGAGTTGGTGTTGGGTGGTTTAGATCTGACCACTTGTTTGTGTTATATGGATGACATTGTGGTCCAGGGTTCCACTTTTGACCAATGCCTAGCTAATCTAGTTACTGTCCTTAAACGCATGGACCAGGCTGGTCTGCGTTTGAAGCCCAGTAAGTGTGAATTGTTTAGGAAAGAAGTGCCCTTTCTTGGCCATGTGGTAGGAGAAGCAGGGGTTAGGCCAGACCCTCGGAAAATTGAGGTTGTCAGGAATTGGCCTGAACCCCAAACCCTCCATGAAATTCGTAGTTTTGTGGGATTTGCATCATACTATAGAAAGTATGTGCCGGATTTTGCTGCCCTAGCTGCCCCATTGCATGCCCTGATGACTCCCAAGGTCCCTTTCGAGTGGACCTCCGAATGTCAAAGGTCCTTTGAGGCCCTGATTAAGGCTTTAACCACTGCGCCAGTTTTGGCTTTGCCTCGAGAAGGCTGCCCTGTTATTCTTGATACAGATGCTTCTGATCTAGCAATAGGTGGTGTTTTGTCCCAGGTAATTGAGGGAAAAGAACGTGTTATTGCTTATGCATCTCAAGCTCTGTCGACTAGCCAGAAAAATTACTGTACAACTTACAAGGAGCTTTTGGCTGTTGTCCGAATGGCTAAGATTTTTAGACCTTATCTGTATGGACAGGGCTCAGTGCTTTTAAGAACTGACCACCGTGCCCTTGTTTGGTTACAGAATTTTAAAGATGCAGAGGGCATGCTAGCCCGTTGGTTGGCATCATTGGCCGAATATGACTTCAGAATTGAATACAGGGAGGGTAAAAAGCATGGAAACGCAGATGGTTGTTCTAGAATTCCTGTGCGAAGGTGTAAGAGAGATGATTGCCCTGATCCAGGGCATGGTGACCAGGGAATGGTGGTGGCCCTTGTACAGTGGAATGCTGACAAGGCTCACTTGTTGATGAAGCCATGGGAGCAGGCGCCATTGTGGCGCCAGGGACAGGGGCCAGGGAGAGCTACAGTGGTAGGCAGCCGTGGTGATGTGGCTGATGGATCAGCCAGGGCTGAGACAGTCTCTGTGAATCAGCCAGTGGTGGCAGTTTCTGAGACCAGCCCCGGAGTGAGCAGTGAGGCATCACCAGAAGTGGTGACTGCCCCACCGGAAGTGGGTGGCCCTGAACAATCTGAGGTCCTGGGTTCGAACTGGTTGAATGTGTGGACAGGGGAAGAGATTGTGGCTGCCCAAGCTCAGGATAGTGCGACTTCTTTGGCCGTGGATTGGCTGAAGGCAGGACAAAGGCCCTCCTATAGGGCTACGCCCCAGCACTCAACTGGAGTTACTCCCAATAGGTTGATGCTTGGGAGGGAGGCCCTCCTGCCTGTTGACCTGTTGTATGGTCATGTCCTCCAGGATCAGCCATCTTGTACAATTGAATATGTTGAATGGATACGGTTGGCTATGGAAGATTCCTTTGAGCGCTGTCGCCTAAAGCTGCGGAAATCAGCTCTGAATCAGGCGAAGCACTACAACAGATTGTCCAGCAATCAGTCTCATGAACCTGGAGACTGGGTGTTGCTGTTTTATCCGCCCCTGGCTAGGCAGAAACTTAGTTTGAAGTTTTTAGGGCCTTACAGGGTGGTGAGAAGAGTGGGGGAGGTTAATTATGAAATTGTGACTCCTGCAACTGGGAAATCTCGAATTGTGCACATTAATCAACTCAAGCCGTACTTGGCTGAAGTACGTGAGACTGATGTAGCTAGAATTCCTGATTTGCCCTTGACTGACCCGTACACGGACCCCTTTCTCTATGATGAACGTCAGAATGAGCCCCCCTCTGAAAAAGAGCAGGATCCGCCTCTGACGCGATCTGGGGAGACGCGAGATGGTGTACTTCGGAGTGCAGTGAGGCCGGCAGCAGCATCCTCTGAACACGTGATGCTGGGGGATGATGCGGCGTCCCCAAACGCTGATGCAGCGCCGTCTACCCACGTGGGTACAGGCCGCACGGAAGCGCCCAGGTTGATGCCTGCAAACCACATGGAATGTGGCGGGAAAGTGGCATCACCTTGGCTGGCAGAGGATTCCAGACTGAATCCTGAGGCTGAGCCCTTTGTTTCAAAGAGGCTGAGACAGCCACCTGACAGATATGGTCACAACATTGGATTTGATTAAGGTTCACTAGTTCAAATCCCGGTCTGTCGTCTATACAGCGACTATATGTATAGAGTGTAATTTGGTATTGGCAGATATTTTTGATTGAGTGGGATCCCCTTGCTAATTTTAGTAAGTTACTTTTTCATTAATACGGAGTAGGCTAGCGAAACTGTCCGGAAAGGAGTGAATCAGCTTAAGAATTCCGTAGGGCAATTTTAATTCTTTAAGTTGTACCATGTACCTGATGTGGTTTTCCACAGAAAGTGTCAGTGTGACATGACCTTTCTCCGAAGGTTTTTATTCACTCGCCTAGTGAGTTATGTGTGACTTTAACTCTAGTAGGAATAACTTTCTTATTTTTAATAAGATTGCGGAAACATGGGGGTCTTGTCATGTTCATCTTTATGAGCATGTTGCTGTGACATGTAAAAAGTCGGTTTAATACTTTTTCGGTGCCCTAGCAGTGGTTTTTGCTGTGGTATGTCAGCTTTAATTTCTAGAAATAGGAATAGCTGTCTTCATGTGGTGATTTGTCAGATAGTGTGTTTCTTTCTCTGAATCTTATCATGTGACGGTTTATTATGTGTTAAGTCGTCAGATAGTGTATTTCTTTCTCTGAGTCGTCAGATAGTGTATTTCTTTCTCTGAGTCTTATCATGTAACGGTTTTTATGTGGTAATTTGTCAGATCGTGTATTTCTTTCTCTGCATTTTATCATGTAACGGTTTGGGACATGACAAATTTGTCCTGGTTAATGGATGACATCAGTGTGGAGTTGCGAAACTTGTTAGTTTTGGTTCTGTTCCATTGGGTGGGTCCTGAAAGGTCCTAGATACTGATTCCATTAATTTTGTATTTGTTGGCAGGTTGGGGTTTCTTTGTCTGATGGAAACACGTGTTTCTTGTTGGTTAAAAACCCGCCAAAAAGTGCCTGGACTTTTGACCCCTGCCATTTAAGGTCATTAGTTCAGCACGTTGGCACAATGGGGTGTCTGTAAGATGGTTCCAACACCCCTCCTTGGTTGGCAAGTAGACCGAGTTGACCCTTCAGTGTGAGGGGGGGGGGTGGGGTAAATGGTGCCAAAATTCCATATTTGGCGAATTTTATTGCCTGTGGGGGGAAAGACATAGTGATGCAGGACCTCCTTGCATCACTCCTTCCTTGAATTTCATTCAGGAAAGAGGTACTGCCCTAGGCAAGAAAAAGTTTAATAGTGAGAAGTTTGATATTTGTACTTGAACAAAATGGACATGGACTGCAGTGAATTGGCTGATGTGGTCATGCAGGCCCTAGATGCTGCAGGAGTGGATCTCCAGGTGTCAGCGGAGGAGAGGGAGGTGGAAGCTGTTTGTGGTCACCACTTGGACTATCTGGGGGCAACCCCAGTCCTTGTACAGGAGACCACTCCAGCACCACGCCGTCCGGGGGCAACCCCAGTCTTGGAGCAGGAAGCCACTCCACTTGACATGCAGGGGGCAACCCCAGTCAACCAGGAGTACTGGACAGTGGAGAGGGAGCAGGAGGCCCAGCAGCACATGTGGGCCTTCATGGAGTCCAGGGCTTATGAGCCCATTGGAGTGGCAGGCCAGGCCCCGGACCTCGTTCGGTTCCGCCGGCTTGTCCGGGCTAAGCCCTTACAGGAGGACATGGCAGTCCTCCTCCAGTGGATCCGGGATGAGCTGGGACCCCAATGCCAGCTGGAGGACGTTCTCCGGAGCATGGCCGACCGGGCGTGGTATGCTGGGTCTCCCCAGGCCCAATGGGCCACCCCTACATCGGCCCAGGCGACCACCTATGCAAAGGCAGTCAGGGTGGGTGAGGATTGTGAGGAGGCCCCGTTACTGGGCCCCTACAGCCCCATCACATCCCCGCCAGGCAGCCCAGAAGCCGAGGACGAGGAGAATCGAACCCTGGACCAGGCCCCAGAAGACCCCGTCGTCAGTACTGACGACACTGGGGCAGAGGTGTTGGTTCCAGAGTCCCCCAGTGACGCAGTCGCCCCGGACATGGGGACCCTGACTGTGACTTCCCCAGTCTCCGTGGCCCAGTCACCCAGTGCCTCTCCCCAAGAGTCTCCCTTGGCCGACAGATACACCACGTGGGTCTCCACGTTGCCAGCTGGGGCGGAGGGAAGTGCGACTCCCAGTGAGGTTTCCTCCAGCCCCACCCCTTCCTGTGTCCATCCGGTCCATAGGACCCAGGAGGCCTTCCCTTGTACTCGCTGTACGAAGGTTGTGACCTCCAGGAAGGCCCTGAGTCGCCACATGGCGACCTCTCACCATGCTTCTTACATGGGCTACCAGTGTCCCAGGTGTACAGTTGGGTTTGTGGCGGACCGGAAGTCCAATTTCTGCCGCCACCTGGAAATGCAACACAGGGCGACCCGGAGGGAGGCCGAGAGGGTTGTGGCCGCCACCTCCCTGGAGGAAATCAAGGGGCCCCACACGGATGCCTCTCTACCGGCCTCCAGGCCCTCGCCCACCAGGACCCAGATGGTGCCCACGCTCATGTCGACCACCTTGACCTGGACACCGTCCATGCACACCCAGACTCGGGTGCAGATGACCCCTGCAGGGCGACACCTTGCCTCTGCCTCTGGGGCCCCTCCCCTGAGAACCCTCAGGGAGAGTAAAGAGAACCGGATGGGCCGGCTCCCCTCAGAGATGACCTTGGAGGAGAGAATCCAAGACCTCATGAAGGACCTCGTCAGGGCCCGGGCCCAGATTGCGGCCCAAGCCCGAGACTATGAGGAGGTTGCACGACAACGAGATGGGGCCCTGAAGGATGCGGAATCCGAGAAGAGGAGGCGCAGGGATGCAGAGCGACAGGCTGACCTCCTCCTGGAGGAGGTAACCAGGATGTCCGAGGAGCGGACCAGGATGTGGAAGGAGCACCGCCGGGTGTCCAAACCCTGAGTCCTTCCATCAGCCTCCATCCAGCCTCTGGTGTGTGGCCCGATCGTTGGGCCCACAGCCCCTGGATAACATCCCCAGACACCAAGCCCCAGATGCCAACCGGAAATGTCCCTGGACAACGAACTGGACCGCTCCCCCCGGAGGCCATGTGGTGACAAGGACGTGTGTCACTGGTCCTCCTGGGTGGCGGCCTCAGGCAGACTAATCAACGGAAAACGACCCAGAATACGCCCCTGGATAGCATATTGGACACAAATACACTACCACGGAATGACAATAGAATTGGGATTAGGCTTACCTAAAGGTGGACTTGACCTTGGATTAGGTCTGTGGACTAATTAGGTAGAGTGCCTAACGGATACCCAAAACAGGTTGGAAAGTGTGGACTTGACCTCGGATTAGATCTGTGGACTAATTAGGTGGAATGCCTAACGGATACCCCACCTGGTTGGATTATTGTGTGTAGTGATTTCAATGCGCAGGAGTGTCCATCTTTGTAGTGATTTCAACGCGCCAGATTCTGACAGATGACCTGACAAGGTCACGGCTTGACAGCTGTCAGACGGTGTTTGGCTTTGAACTGTGACTAGTCCCAGGACTGTGTGAGTGGACTGTGCCTCTGGAGTGTGACTGACAGCTCCCCTGGAGCTAGTGCCCAGTGACAGGGACCAGGAGGATTGACTCTTTATTGTTAAGAAAAAGTGTGAAATCATTGTGGACTCTTGTGGACTTTGAACGGAAGCCATATTGTTTTGCCAGTAATGGCCTTGTTATGTGCTGAATATTGTGTGTTTGTGCCCAGCTATCATTGGGCTGGGGTGGGTTGTTGTTGTTGTCGTTGATGTAGTGTTGTTGCTTATGACATGTCTGCCCTGATCGCTAGTCAAATCGTCCTATTCATTGTTAACCAATAGTGGGTACTTTGCTAAAAGTCACTGTTGATGCTGCCTCCATCCCCCCCGGAAGACATTGGTGATTAGGTCTCCTCTGGGCCCTGTCGGAGGCATGAGGACATGCCTCATTTGTAGGAGGGGACAGTGTGATGACCTGGAATCCGTTTTTCGAATGTTACCCGTTCCCATGACCCCAGTGACCTCAGTGAGGCCGTTGACCTAGAATGTGGGGCATTTCCTATGCCCCAGTAAGGGGAGCACGTGATAGGGGCATGGCTGGGTTCCTATTGGCCAGAGTGGGCTGCTGGGGGCTACAGGGATGCTGGCAGCATCAGTTTGATGAGTTTGGTCCATAGAATGGTATAGGCAGGACGTTTGGCTAGGGCAGGGCCAATAAAGCTTCAAAATGTATTCTTTGAGTTTGTTTGAGTCAAGTCTGAAGGACCTTACAGCACAAAGCAGGCTATAGGAAAACCACACAAGTCCCTGTTCTGTCAATTTCAGCCATTTGGAACTTTAAATTTATAAACTTGGATAAAAATTTATGGAATTATCGAAGCCAGTGTTACAACCAATAGCACTTACGGCAAAATTAGTTGACCTGACAGGGTATATTAGTTTATTTGTCAAATAACAATCATGCCTACCATGCCTAGAACACTTACTTTTCCTTTTCAACAATCCTTACGTAAAATTGTTGCAAATTTGTCTGTCTGCTAGGAAAATCTCCATTTCAGAGTCATTTTGTGCAAAAATAAGATTGGAGATATTTCCATTCAAGCCATAATAGAATTACGAAAACATTTTTGTTCATAATAAACTTTTTAAAACAGACGAAAATTGATGTTGCTGTAAAATGTATCACGAAGCGATGACGCTAATAACTTTCATGACATTCGTCAGCACCTAGGTTTTCTAGTGATATTTTATATTCTAAAATGAAATGGTGATATTTATTTGCCATATTCACCGCAGAGAGGCTATATTTGGGAACAAGACAGAAAGCAGCGTCATGAACGTCCTCGATTCGTGATTTATTTTATGCATAACTCAGTCAATTTTAGTCCGATTTTAAAAATTGTAACTTTATTATGTACATAAACCAAAGTACCATTTAGTATGAGGTTGGTAATAATCTGTCATATTAACTATAGTCACGCCGGCATTTTTTCCTTCGTACGCATTTTGTCCTTATTTGGGCAAAGCAACGTCCTAGGCTTCCTTTTTTGGGCATTACATGAAGGTCATTCCGTGCGGTATGAAATGCATATCATCCAGCCCATATCATCCGGTATTTTAGGTGATAAAGCTGCAATTGGGGAATAAATACATGATACACACTTTGCGTACATGAGGTCCCATTACATCCATGCAGTATTAAATCAACGCAATGGTCTTGCATCAGCCACCCCCACATGTGTGATCATCCTACTAAAATTCCATGGCAGCTCAAAGGCAAAAACCACACATATGATAGAAATAAATGGTCTTGTACATCACCAACAAAGAATTTACTGGCAAAGGAACAACTAGTACATACTTAGCTGGAATAGTGTCCCCTTGTACAAATTCTGGTAGAGATAAATAAACCTACAGATTACCACCTGTCCTTGGTTTATGTACTTCATTCCCTCGACAATTTCCTGTATTTATGTGCAATAATGCTGGTGAGAGGAGTATTCCAAGTGCTATATTTAGCTTTGATTTACTTTGGAAATATAATCCACAGATCAAAAAGTCCAGTGGATCATTCCAAGTCCATCCACACATCATAATACTCAAGAAGGTCCACTATGGTACATTATCTGTCTGAAGGTCATATGTGGAGAGCATCAAGGTCATGGGATATCTGATCGTTCTCATTGTGTGATACTTCAGATGATATCAATGGCAAGGGGGATGTTTTCGTCTTAATTTGTCACAATAGTACTCCTGGAATTAGACTGATTCATCAGTTCCTACATCAGAGATTCACGAATGACACAATGGATGAATCAGAAACAAAAATTGTGCTCCCCCCCCCCCTAGAGTGCTTGGTTTTTTTTTTATTATTCATACAATTGTCAATTTATATATATATATTTTTTTTTTCAATTGCAATTTATATGCCTGCTAAACAATGCAAAATGCAGATCAACAGATTGAAGACTAAAAGTATACTGAAGTTTTAGATTTGACAACAACACAATATCAGATATGTAACCAGGGTTTATAAATAACAAAATGTGAAACACCAGGTACATTACAAACAATGAAGCTAAAGTGAATAGGCTTGACATACCCAAGGGCAAAGGACACTCTACTAAAATCCATTAGAATTGACCAGACATTCCAGTATGTGTGTGTTTCCAGACTCAGTAATCATGCATATATATCTTTGTACACTCACCAGTGCAATTAAGCATTATGTACGCCGTTGTACAAATCCTCATGTACAACACTTAGCTGTTGCGCTGTGCTGGGATTGGTAGTCAGCCAGAAATTGGGCGGTGCCTAAAGCAGCGTCACCAGACTCGCTTAAATAACTTAATAAGTTTTCATGCAATTCTTATGTTTCTTACATTTTTCTGAAAGCTTCGGTCGTCACTTATCCGCGTATGTGGGAAACATCTTTTCCCGTGAATCGTAATATGGAAAAATAACATCTGTACAGTAGAAATGTTCATTGACATTTGGATGGGGTTCAGTGGTACGAAACAATTACACAATGGTTACATTGTGAGACATGAGATATGTTCACTCTCAAATGTTATATACAACTCGGCCTATCGGCCTCGTTGTACATTGACATTTTCGGGTGTCCATATCTTCATGTCTCACGTGTAACCATTGTACTATTGTAAATATACAATGTATATAGCATCAAATTGTTGTCAGTATAATACCCGATACATTTCCACGCAATTAGACAGTAAAAATTGAACAAAACAAAACTCGTAAGACAGGACAATATAAAAAGGCATATTTGTAATTGAAACACAGTGGAAGAATTTTGCTCTGTTTACTTTAGGCTTGAAGCAAAAGAAAGAAAGAAAGAAAAAAAGAATCAACAGCTGACAGGAAAATTGTCGAGCCATTTTACAAAAGTAATCTTGAAATGTCTAGTCTGATGTTTCCTTGTTTGTCGTTTTTGAAAGGAAAACACTCAGGTTTTTTGCTTTGTGCATTTTTGGTTTTCTTTCAAAGGCTGTTTATAAGCACTATCCAGTTATTTAGGAAGAATAGAGCTGTAGGTCTTCATAAAATCCAAGCAATAATTGAACAACTTAGTTAAAGATGAGATCAGGAAAAACTTTTTATTCACAATAGATATGAAACAAATACGAAAACAAACCAAAAACACGAAAAAAAAAACATACATTTAAATATTGACATATAGGTATTTTGTGACATCTACATGTCGGGAAACAGTATTTGCCTATACTAATAAATCATTTATATTTTTTACTCTTTATTTGGATATAAAGCCTCACATTCTATGTTTAAATACAAAATTAACTTTTATATTGTTGATATAGGGAAGTTTTAATGGTGAGGTCTTATCCTTTATTATTATTGTTCATGGATCAACTTAAAGAACAGTATCAATATAATTTGCTTGAATCTTCTGCTTTTCGAGTATGAAATCTACAAGTTTATCAAGTGCATGTTAAAAGTAATGGGCCAAAGGGGTCCACATTGACCATAAAATAAAGTACCATTGATACCATCCAGACTGCGAGATTTATTAAATGACCTGTGCTGCTCAAACTACCCCAGTGGTGGCCATTTTGGGGGTATTTTCTAATCATCGTAAGCTAGTGAGGTTCATTGAACCCAAAGTCACGTGAGCCTGAAATAGCCGACGTCAGCTGGACATATAGCAGGTGATATTCGGCCAACGTTGAATTAACGTGACACTAACTGGACAGTACTCTTGGTATATTAGACAACAGAGTGTTATATATTTCTCATGCATAAACAATTTCACTGTACATAAGCTTATTTGCAGATTACCCACAGTTATTAGTGTCATTAAAAACGGCCTGCCAAAATGAACCTAGACAAAGCTAGACAACTTCTGCTGTACGATGCTACCTGCCACTAAACGGAACTGTCTGGCTATAGCTGGCTACTCAAAGCAAGCTCTAAAGGTAAATGTAGCACCATTTGTTGCATAAAATGAGAGTTATGCATATTTGTAATGTTCTGTTGAAAAGATGCATGTCGATTGCACATACATATTTATGAGATCTTAGATAAATTTCTTACATTGACCAAGGTTTATAGTTTTTCAGTGGTGGTAATTTAAGCCGACTATAAGGTAGAAGTAGACAGAAGCAGCTGGATTTAGCCAGTTAAAGCTACAGCCAGGAATAGGTTGCTACAGCTGTCTTTATGAATCTAACTGTATAACTCATCACTGGGCCTTCTTGTACAATACTACATTGCATACTCTTTAAAACTTGCTGGCAATTAAAACTTGCTGGCAATTAACATCCATGGGCTTTCACGATGAGCACTGATGAAAATTCCTTCCCATATGTTATGTTTCATTAGTGGCCTTTATTGTGACAGCAACTGCCACCTGATTTCCCTGTCAAATTAAATCAGTACTTCATAGACTAGAAGCATTAGAACACATGTGCGAGTACTTCAATCAATACTTCACAGATGCTTCTTTATTTTTCTTTCCTGTGCTTATTTTGAGAGACAAAAGCAAATTTTCTCTTTTGACATGATCAACTTAACATGTGGTGATTTAAAGTAGCTAGCTTTCTCATACACTTTTTTATGAATTCAATCTAGGAATTGGTTGTGCCTGCATGTTGTTGTCAATTCAGAAGTGAAAGTCCCACACATCAGGTAAATGTGTACATAAATCTTGTCTGATGTATATTAATGGCATTAGTGACCCAACCTCCACCATCAGTGCCCACCACCTCCACCTCCACCACCACCACCACCACCAAAAACACCACCCCCATCACCATAACACCACCAACAAGTGTTGAAATTTTCTTTCGCCATTGTTACAAAATGAAATGGTGGTATTAGTTTATTTGCCGTAAGCACCATTAGATGCAGCAACCATAATAATAATAATAATATTTTATTGCCTCAATGAAGAGATGTACACATACAGAAATATGATGTAAATGTGAAAAAATAAAATAAAATAAAAAATAAAAATGAAGTATTGTAAAGCAAAAAAAAATATCGAAATTGAAACTGGCATTACATGATATTAAGTACTAAAGTTACCCAACAAAATACGCTTGCTAAAACACAAACAAGCAAAAAAGACCAGAAAAACTAAATTCACACCTTAGGAGGTTATAAGTATTAAAGTGAGACTTTTATATCTATAGATGAATTATATACGTTGCACAATATTCCATAAGTTTATGTATTCATGGTGCAGGTTTCTTTTTCTTCTTCCATTTTTCTTTTTGCAGGCAAAGAAAATAGTAAAGTTACCACTGTAAAAAAAGTCCATGTGCATAGTAATAACTTGTGTCATGTAGATTTGTTGGGATGCCACTAGTTGTATCTTATTATGCAGTAATTATAGAACCTGGATAGGCAGCTGTGGGAAAGACAATTCTGTTTTGTCTCTGTTAAAGTAATTAGCCGAGATAATGAGCAGAACATTAGTTTTCTTAGCAGTAACAGAAATCAGCAAGAGAGTTCATGTAACTTTGTCACTTTCTCAAGCTACTTAAATAATGTTATGAACAAACACATGAAGAATAGTGCTACATTTGTAATACTATTGGATCATCATTTATTTTTACTTTTAATAGGGTTTGCAACTGCGTCATTACCCGTCTTTAATGGCATTTCATAATTCTGGATTAAAGGGAATATGTTAGGATAACTGGAGTAGTTAAGCATTCTGATATAATTAAGGTCTCGCTAAGCATAACTCAATGGGTTTGTCTGTTTATTCATGACCACCACATTAAACCACAATAAATACATTACATTTCTTTGTTGGGCATCAAAATGGTACATTTCAATTTGGCAACCATTCTACAAATCTGTGTTATCATTGTAATAACCCCTAAGAATTATCACCATCTTATCATTACTATAACAAAATGTGCGTGCTTGTTATCACATAAAGTGGTTTGTTTTCGTCATGCTGTCAATGGCCAGTTGTGTGATTGTAAGTCTAGCACCAAATTTAATAACCTGACACCAGATAAAAGAATCATTGTGATTGTTTCGTTCATAATGATATTATTATTTGTTAATTACCTCAAAGCAAATTCTTCAGGCAATTCTGATGCCATTTAGAATGATTACTGCCAGTTCTCACAAAGTTACAGCTAATTATACTTGTTAAAACATTAAGCTTGCAAGCTTGCAATTAAATTATTACCTCTATCATCAACATCCTTCTATGCAATCTTAATTGAATACAGCTTCTATGTGCCAATATTATTCAATTTAGATCCACATTTTGGCCAAAGTAGTAAACCATGGCGAAATGCACAGTACTTTTAATAGTATTTTTCTTTTTTTGCCTAACAATAAGACCTTATTTTACCCTATTTTACATCTAAAGCCAGATTGAGACAAAAGTATCTTTATTCTATATATGGTCACAAACCTAAGCCTTTATTTCGCCAAATCGAATTTGCAATATTACTTAAAATACTTAGTCACTAATCAGCTTTTAAATCTAATGTCCCTTCACCTCAAAATCTCAGTGATCCTTTTCTGACTTGACAATGCAATTAGCTATTCTAAAAGCTTTCATGTTAAATCCCTTGCACTAACTTACGTGTCAAATCGACTGAATTCCCCTTAACTTTAATTTCATCATCAATCTAGTAAGCTTAAGTATTCCTTGATTTCAAGGACTGAAATAAATTTCAGCCAAAAATACAAGCACAGCCCAAAATTATCTTAATTGGTAGTAAATTTCTCAAAATATAATCAAAGTGGAGTAAAATTAGAGGATTGGCATCCGTCATATTTGTTCAGATCACTACTTTAAGGCCCCTTCACACTTAGCCGGATCAGAGGCCGGAGTGTCCAGGAGTATAGCTCCGGAAAACTCGTGTTTATTTCCGACATTGTCCGTCATGGTCCGGGGCAATCCGGGACCACCTTGGGACTCCGGGGAAAACAATTAAACATGTTCAATTTTTCATGCCGGAGGTCCCAGATTATTTAATCCGTGTTGATCCGTGTTGATCCGTGTAGACTCCCAGTAGACTCTGGGAATCTCCGTATTGACTAGGGCATACTTCATGGTATCTCCGGCTACGTCCGGCGTCAACCTGGCATGAATAATTCGCCGCCATTAACGCCGGAGAGTACAAGGACCAACATGGTTCCACACAAATAAACACAGTGTAAAGACCGGTTATATCCTTGAAGGCACTGTGTAAAATCCGGTTCACTCCGCACTCTTCCGGGACAGTCGTGTTACCTCCTTGTTGAGACCGTATTGACATCGTGTACACATCGCCAAACATTTATTTTTTGTTGACATTTAACAGCTCTTTGATCCCGGAACCCCCCGGAGTGAATAATATTCTACTCCAGGACACTGATCCGGCTAATTGTGAAGGGGGCTTTATCATCATCATCATGTCTGCCTCTGGCAGCTGGTCATATAAGTTAGCTCAGACCAATAGCATTCACACATAGACATAACCTTCATTTTGGAAAAAAAAAGTTTGGTTTTTCGGATGATTTGGTGTTGTTAACTATGGAAGCGTATTGCTGCCAACCAATAAAAAAGTTTCCTAATTACAAACAAAAGTTTCGTAATAATTACGAAAAAAGTTTCGTAATTACGAAAACAACTTTTGGTAATTAAGAAAAAACTTATGGTAATTTCGAAAAACTTTTGGTAATTACGAAAAGTTTTTTCGTAATTACCAAAAGTTGAACAACATTTGGTAATAACCAAAAGTTTTTTGGTAATTACGAAAAGTTGGCAATTACGAAAAAACTTTTTATAAATACTTATTATAATTTTTTTTGGTTGGCAGCAAAACGCTTGAATAATCTAATAACAAATAAAAAGTAATTGGATTACAGAATTGTTCGTAGGCAGTTCTGAATAGATGAGTTTTTAATTTCCTCTTAAAGCCATCATTTGTGGAGATTCATTTGATATCTTCAGGTAATCTATTCCAGAGGTGAGGAGCAATCACTGAGGTAGTACCAGCTCCAAATGAACTATGCTCGCCTTATCAAGTGTCATCTTTAAACATCCGTGACATATATAGTGAAGCCATGAGTCATTATTCTGACTCCATGAGGCAACTTAATCCGCTCAAAGGTTAATTCTGAACATGAAACCAAACGTATTGACTACTAATTGAATGGGTGATTAAGGCAATGAGAGTATTAAGACAGACACTATGTGTGTCAGAGTTAAAGAAACCCCAATTTAAGGTCAGGCAAGTGGCATGATTAATGGGTTTAGTCAATTCCAAAGGATTTGGAAAAGTGCCATTGCCTATCTTACCCCGTTTTGTCCTTAATTTATTGATGTCACACCTACCGAATCGAACTAAGATATTGTCATTTTCTCATGTCTTTTTGTTATGTAATCCAAAACGTCATTGTAATTAATTTTTGGGTCAAATAAATTCATTTCATTGTCATTGTCTGTTTTAAATGTTTTTCTCAAACATACATATCGTCATAACCTGTAAAAAAGTTACAATACTGA
Source organism: Alitta virens (assembly GCA_932294295.1). Classification (NCBI taxonomy): domain Eukaryota; kingdom Metazoa; phylum Annelida; class Polychaeta; order Phyllodocida; family Nereididae; genus Alitta; species Alitta virens. The sequence goes on along the minus strand of OW028584.1, from coordinate 28,611,544 downwards.
ACAAATTCATTTTCATCTTTCAATCTGCAAATTCCTTTTCATTGCACAAAAGTCAGTGAGCTATTGATCGATTTGCTATTATGTAGGGCAGTTTGAATGTTGATATAATTATTTCATTCATCAAGCTTTTAGTTTGCAGTATAATCAATGTTTGATAAGTCGGATTAATTCTTTCAAAAAAGCATTTGAAGTTTATATTTTAATGTAAATCTTATGCTTTTATATTATTTTGCTTATTTTAGTTTTATCTTTTTCCCAGCTAACACATAACATTTTTATAACATGTTAGGAAAAGGTTATGGCATAACGTTTTTCAAATAACGTTTTCTTAACATTACCTTGATGTTGTATGTTCATGTTTATTCATAACATTAATTAATAACAATGTTATAACATTTTCTGAAAACATTTTGCAAACATTACAATATTGATGTTTTAAGAAGCTTTCACAATGATGTTATTTCAATGTATTATACAGCAGTTACAGGTGTTATGTATTAATGATGCTATTTGTTAACATTATGGCAACATTTTTTGATAACATTCTTATAACATAAATCTGTAATGTCAGTCAAAAACGTATTCCCAATGTAATGGGATGATGTTTTTATAACGTTTTTAAAATATGTTAAAGAAAAACATGATAATGCTGTAAAATAAACATCAAATATAAACATTTTTAAAATCAGTTGTTATAATGTTAAGGGTTGATGCAATTGTAACATAACTCTAACATGTTTTCTAAACATCAAGGTTATACGTAAAGTTGTGACGTATTCATGATGTTTATAAATAACATAATTTCAATGTAAATCTGTAATGTCAGACACAAATGTTTTGCCAATGTTATGGGATGATGTTTTTATAACGTTTTAAGAATATGTTAAAGAAAAACATGATAATGCTGTAAAATAAACATCAAATATAGGCATTTTTAAAACCAGTTATTATAATGTTAAGGGTTGATGCAATTGTAACATAACTCTAACATGTTTTCTAAACATCAAGGTTATACGTAAATTTGTGACGTATTCATGATGTTTATAAATAACATAATTTCAATGTAAATCTGTAATGTCAGACACAAATGTTTTACTAATGTTATATGATGATGTTTTTATAACGTTTTTTAGAACATATTAAAGAAAAACATGATTATGCTGTTACAAAGCCATCAAATATAGGCATTTTAAATATAGGTTATTATAATGTTAAGGGTTGATGCAATTGTAACATAACCCTAAAATGTTTTCTCAGTATCAAGGTTATACGTAAAGTTATGACGTTTTCATGATGTTTATAAATAACATAATTTCAATGTAAATCTGTAATGTCAGACACAAATGTTTTAATAATGTTATGGGATGATGTAATTATAACGTTTTTATAAAATTTTAATAATAAACATCATAATCATTTAAATAAGGCATCAAATGGCATTTTCAAAATCTGCTGTAATTATGTTAACGATTGATGCAATAGTAAAATCTAGGAATATCTCTAAATATTCCTAGGTAAAATAACCCACATATTAAACACTGACCAGAGTCAGGACTTGGCACACAGTTTGCAACAATGAGGGAAAGTTGTAAATTCTGCCATTTCTGCAACCCCCCCCCCCCCCTCTTCACAATTAACTTCAGCCATCATTGACAGGTGCACTTTGACTTGGGATGGCAGGCCAGCATGTCACAGACAGTAGGTAAGTTACAAGTTTTGCACAATCTTATAAAACTTATCTTTGTGACTTTACAATTATCTATCTATAAATCAATCAATCAATCAATCTATCTATCTATCTATCTAGCTATCTAGCTATCTAGCTACCTATCTATCTATCTACCTCTCTGTATATTTGTCTATCCATCTATATATTGGCCATGTTTAAATATGCTAACTCAATATACAATGATATACAGACAATTATCCTTAACTGATCTTGTGTTTTTATTTTTAAATTAGTTTGGCTTTAATTTGTATAGGTCAAGATATTAAGACAAATTTTGTAACTACAATGATATGAGCAAGTATTAATTAATAATATATGATTTATTTTGCTGGTACAAATTACACAGACTATATATTGTCCACTATATGATATTAGTTAGTCCTCCTGAAAACTGTGCAAATATACATTGTAAAATATAGATAGCTATGGGTGATTTCTAGACTCTATAGAGCTCAGATTCAAGACATTATAGACTGAGGAGGCATCATATTACAGCATCTAGTGAGTGAACTTGCAGTACCCCTTCCCTAATTAGGCCCAAATCACTGAAGCAGAACCATTTGCATACATTGTAGCATGCATGCATAATTACTATCTACAGGTGAGCTACAAAAACTTAAATGACCATGATAAGTTTTAAATCATATAAGTAGTTTTAGTGAAATTGTGTAGCACAAAAATAACATGATATTGCAAGTTGTTTTCTTATCACTCTTGCTTATAAAGTTGTATATATTTGAAAGTTATTTTGTTATCAAGCTTGAAGTTCTATTAATATCTAAAATTTGATATAAGTGTAGAAATGCCATATCTCAGCTAACTCTAAAATACACTATACATGGAGAAAATTCAGTATCATTGTTTTATGAGATTGATCATAGCCAAACATATCTTTACTGATTTAATCAAAGTTTAGATCCAATGTCATGCAATTACCTTGTGATAATGTTTGTTGGCATTTATGATTATGTCCAATGATCATGATGATGGAATTTGTTTCATTTGTTTTACATTCCTTAAACGATATAATTCAAATAGTATTTCACTTGGTGATTAAATGTTATTCTTATTGAAATATTGTAATTGTTAGCATTCAGTTTGGAAAACTGCATATATATGTAAATTAAGGTCAATTAAATGTAAATTTTTGCATTTTTACAGGGTTGCTCTTCAAGACCAATTGCCAAACTATCAAGATGACCACATCTTACTCCTGGTATGAACACTACCCACCTTGAAGGCTTTTCTCTGGCAAGGTAAATATTCACGATTTGTCAGTTATTATCATACAAACTGAAGATCAGCAATGCACACATTACAGTGCCTTGTTTCATCCAAATACATTATAATGTGCATTCAAAAGCTTTGCAAGATAGATTAAGTTCATGTATTTTGTTATTCCAGGAATGTGAAAGAGAAGACCTACTGCTTGATCATTGGACTAACTTACTGAAGAGGCAAATGAGAGCTGCAATGTTATTAACATTTGTAGAATATCAAATAGACTGGAATGATTGCCTGGCCATGGGTTATGTGAAAGCACACACAAACTGTTATGATGAAACAATTAACTCATGCACTGTATGTCAAACTGGTATTGTCGCCAAAATACTAGGCTGCTATGCCTTTCATAATACAAATCAAGGACTATTTTCAGATTGAAAGGTTTTTGTGTGCAAGTTTATTTGGTGTGAAATTTATCAATGTAAATTACATTTGTTTCATTATAACTGTTACTATTCTTGTACTGAATACAGTATTATTCTTCAGTGATTTCCAAAATAAACTGTTGCTTTTTGAATGCAAAACAAGTTTTCTCTTATTCATCCCAGGTAATGTCAAAGCAAAAACGTTATGAAAACGTTGTCAGATAACATCAAATTGATGTCACCCTAAAACATTGTAAAAACGTTGAGAAAAGGTTATAACTTCAAGTTGCCAGATAATGTTAAAATTATGATATCCCATAACGTTATAAAAATGTTATAAAAGAGTCGTTTTTTTAAATGTGGCAGATAATGTAAAATTTATGTTATCACATAACGTTATGATAACGTTATAAAGGGGTAATCTTATTCATGTTGCCATATAATGTTAAATTGATATTAATGCAAAACATTATTAAACAATGTATTTCTGATGTAAAAGCCACAGTTTGAAAAAATGTTTTGAAATAACATTATTTTAACTTTATTTTAACATACTTCTAACATGATACATAGAACGTTAAAATAACATTTCCGCAACCGTCCAATTTTGTGTAATTTTGATGTTATGAAATAACGTTATTTTGACCTTTTTCATGATGTTATTTTAACGTAATTATAACGTTTTCGTGTTAGCTGGGTTATTTTTATTTTTATATTTAAATTGATGTTCTTAACAAGGTCCACATGAAAAAACTGTTTAACTGATTGTATACTCCCTGTGTAAATATGTTCAATAAATAAATATATAAGTTATTGTGATTTTAGCTAACACCAAAGTCATTAAAGCTTTCACAACACACGTTGTCTTGGAGATACCCCTTTTATTACATATGTATGAATATATCATATGCAAAACTGTTATGATAGAATTTAGCTGATATATGTAATATGAAATAAATGGTTCTGATCTCTGAGTATAAAATTATAGAGTGTATTTTGTTGTGCAAGATACTGTTGTACAAAGGGTATGGCTGGTAACAGAAGGAAGTCTATCTCACTTCATTTCACTGTGCAGTAGCATTAGCAACTTTGGTGTCAGTTCTATTAAAAGGTCGATACAGCAAGCAAAGGCTTATTGACAATACGTGCCCCACTTTACTTCGTGATCTCAGGTGTCGCTTTGTATTTGCTTGTAGTTGGTACAAAGGACTTTTTGTGCATAGAACCCAAGTTGAACTAGTTTCACTTTGGAATGTTAGTTTCTGCACTTGTGATATGTTGATACTTTCTGTGATAAGATAAGATAAGATAAGATAAGATAAGATAATCATCTTATAAGATGAGATAAGATGAGATAAGAATAGAAAGGAAAAGAAAAGATAAAATATGATAAGATAATATAAAATAAGATAAAATAAGATTATGACCCACAATATTATGGTATTCAACAATTATCTGAATCTTGTAATTTCCTGAATTTCCAGAACAGCCATGAGGAAATCACTACCAATTGGGTTTGCCATGTTTGTCTCCAGGTGGCCTCAAATTCTTCCGCAACATCCTAATTGTTTTAAGCCAAGCTAACTTCAGCTTTGATGTGTACTTTAATGAAAGATAGAAATGCTGTGCCATTTTAATTTGCTGATGACAGCACCAAAAACAAACTCAAAGAGACATTTAAAATGATCGACCTAACATCTTGCTCCGCAGAACATTTCTTAAATTGCATTTAACAGTTCTTCTACGAATAGGATTCACAAAATGTCGTTGTACCAGGTAATATATCCCTTTAAGAACTAAAAAATCTTTGGGTTTTTCCTCGCGCTGATGCATTACATCATAGAAAACATAGAAAACATAGATATAGATCATGTTCACTAGATGTAGTGGCTTCAAGTGGTAAAGCAAATGATTACCATGCTACCAAAGTGCCTTTCACCTTTCTTGCTGTTCTCTGGTATTGACTTCTGTTTGATGTATAAAACCAACATTCTTGAGCACTCGGATTGGGCATCAAACAAGGAGTATTGCTATTGGCTTAGGTTTCTTAGACTGTTACTGACAGTTGTCCCTGGTGATAGTTTGCTGTTACCAATTGCACTTGTGATTATATATCAAAGATGACATTGTAAAGTTATCTACCAAGGTCAATTGCTGTGTTAAACAAACTTATTATATGTACTTGTACGAGAATAAATATCACATATAGATACAACTTATATAGGTCCGCATTGGATTGTCAAGGCACACGTATAACCTTTTGAAATTGGCTGACTTTAGTCATATGTAGCTAGAAGATTCCATCCGAAGCCATTGATATCTGGATGTATCCTTTTCTGTTTCAAGATATCCTGTTTGGATGATTTGGCGTTTATTCCGTCAAAAATAAAGTATATATATTTATCCAGTGGACCTTACTAAGATTTCCTCTATCTATGTAACAAATCAACAAGAACAGAGATACATATAACCAAGGCTAAACCATTTCAAACACATATTGGGTTCTATAGATGGCGCTTATGGCGTTTTTGGACCTTGAATCGGGGCGGAGGCCTAGCTCAGAGGTAGCGCTCTGGGCTTCCAACCGCTGGGTTAGATTCCCGGTCGAGCCTAAGTTAGATGGCTGTTTCATCCATTATCTCATTGCCATGGTCTCTGCCTGTCCTAATTAGCCCAATTGGTGCAGAAATACAGGACATAAAGCCCTAATCACCCACCTTGGACCTTGAATCGTTGGGGTACTCTGTCATGTACATTGCCTGGGGTATTTCGATGGCCTGTGGCATCTGTCTGTCTGTACTACCTTCTGTCTGTCCCTCTGTCGGTCAATCACCCTTATGGACACAAATAACCTTCAGATATATTTTGTCAAATACCTCTGAAGCCTTATGAAACTTGGATTATTATTACTGTTAATTGACTTGGATTGCTGGGCTAGTTCAGCATGTTGGTCCTAGGATACTGTGTTGTCATTATTTTTGTCAATCCTTTAGCCATTTGAGAGCCCTATTCAAATGCAGAGATCTTCCCAACCTGACCTATATTTTTAAGGGGCAAAGGGTCCTGAAAGGGACAAATTAGGGAGCATTTAGTAAGCCCATCAATAAAAATTATGGCAATTCACCATGTCAAAGAAGAATAGTGGCCACTGCATGGTCCCTGATGAAGGTAATTTTAACTCAGAGTCCATAGTCACTTCATAATTATTGCTCATGAATAGCCTGGGGTACTGTCATTGAACTAATACTGACCATTTGTAGCCTTGGACCACCGCTGGACATTTGTCATAGTAACAATTCACCTATATTAGCTGGTCATCCCAATTTAGTGACAAAATTACGGTTTAAATTTTGTCTGTTGGTAAGATCATAATAATTGAAGTCATCACCTTTTTATATTGATATCATATCATATTGTTATTATAAATGTTTCCTGTTGTAAAAGCAGGCTGTCTGTGAAGTTTAGTGAGCAACCACATATCTATGCAGTTAGTTTCATAAAATATGGTCGACTCGAGACAGCTATAGCCACCTATTCCTGGCTGTAGCTGTAACTGGCTAAAGCCAGCTGCTTCTGTCTACTCCTAGCTTATAGACGGCTTACTGAAAAATATAAGCCTTGGCAATTTACAAAGTTTGTCTGATATATCATAAATATGTAGTTTTAGATCCTGCTTTGAGTAGCCAGCTATAGGCCGATGGTTCCGTTTAGTGGCAGGTAGCATCGTATAGCAGAAATTTGACGGATTGTTTTTAATGAAACTAAATGTATTGGCCTGTGCATTTTTAGTAAAATCATGCATTGGTTATCTATGGTCAAACTGACTCATTGTGTTTTTACACAGCATCAGGGACTTGGTTTAATTCTTTAATTTACACTTCTATATTTCAGGATGCGTTTATCGAACTACAATTAAATTTTCAGACATTATTCTTAACAGAGTCATTGACAGGTTGTCGAAGTTGGCAAATATATATCTGCAAACATTTGCAATCTTTATTTGTTAATCATTGAGAGTGAAATAATGCCTAACATACAGAACACAGAACTCCGATTATTTTTATTTTGAAGATATAAGTCTTTAGGAGGGTCCCTTTAAGACTAATTAGAAGTTGCGGTCGAGGTCGAGGTCGAGCCCCTTGATGACATTTTACATCAATATTGCAACTTAAAGTTTAAATAAAAACCTTAAATGATGACTGAAAGATATCGTATTTCATTAATTGAAGATTAATTGTTTTGGTAAAAAGTAGGTTACATTTGAAATGCTATAATAATTTCTGCGGTAAAATACTTTCAAATGTTTTGTTGGCATTAGTGAACTCTTAGTGCTCATGGAACTTTGTTTAATATGATAGTAACATAACAGTCATTGACAGGTTGTCGAATTTGGCAAATATTCTTTTACAATCTTTACTGGTTGATCATTTACTTTCATAGTACGTAAATAACTCCAACATGTTTCAACCCTTGCAACACAGTGAAATATCTGAATTGTGGAGGCTTTATGATAATGTAAGAAGTCATAAATTCAAAATTCAAAAAATATATATTGAGATTGGTATAAAGCCTAACATACAAATGTGTTGTTGGTATTAGTGAACTTTAAGTGCTATTATAAGTTCTTGGAAGTTTTCTATAGTAATCCCTATGTTCTTTTGTTGTTTACAAAGGTTGTCCTTATGTACCAAAGTGTATATTTGAGATGAAGAGTTTCATGCTGTACTGACTTTGCAAAGTTTTAACTGGAATTTTATGTAACTTCTTACTTTAAAAGTTGTGATGGATGGTTTCAAATTAGCTGGAAGGCCCTTTTGATTCAAGTAATTACGGCCGATTCCCCGCCAGGGCATTCTTCATTGGCTCCATCTCTATGCAGAGGCAATTAAAAGACCCCACTCATGGAGTAAATGTGTAACATAATGTGTAACCTGGTTTGGACTTCGAACCTATGATCTCACCATTATGGGTGTCATATAACTTCAGGCCAGTATCATTGAGACATTAGACATGAGACATTACACGAATCTGTTCATGTGTTAAATTCAAGATTAAGTATCAGAGTGAGGTCAAGTGGCATTCTTTGTGACCTTGTAGTTGGAAATTGTCAGTTTCTCTGGTGGTCCCAAGATAAAATCTCTGTATGGCCAATGTGCAATTAGCCATACCCCATCTATATCGAGTTGCATGATTGAAAATAAATAATATCTTATCAGCATTTCATTTTTTTGGGTCATGATTTTTAATAAAAACCCATGAAGCATCTTCAGAGCTTTTAATGTGACATCTTAAAAATTTAAAGAACTTTTTGGTTCAGATCAAACTATTTTTGGTCCGAGTAAAAAGGGAGTGGTCCAATATTGTGGCAGCGTAATAATTTTCATATTCTGTTAACTTTGCTGAATTTTCCTATGCAATTTCTCATTGGTAATCAGTGGCCATGACAAATAGCCTTAATTATGACAACAACGTAAATTATAGTGTTTTTGTATCTGTTAAAAAGTTGGCATTTGAATAATTGGTTAACCTTCTGTTCATTTTTCGAGGCTCCATGCTCAGTAAGAAATAATGAAAATAGAAAAAAATATGACGATAGAAATGGGTAAAACCAGATTGTTATGACGTAGGCTGCTGAGCATGACATTACCTCATTAGCTTCATTATCACAAATCATATTACTATTAAAGAGGTCAAATGTTATGCCTTTAATGAGGACCCGCTGTCAATGACTCGTTTTCTATCTTCGTGCAATACTCTGTTGTTGCCAATCATTTGTTAATGATCAACCTTTTTTGCTTTGATAGAGAACAGATGTACATTTGATCCTGTTGTTAAAATGACATTCTGCTCATTATCTAACTTAACCTTTACTCCTGAGAAGAATAGAAAAATGTTTTTAACTTGTAAGAAAACCATGCTATTCATAATCAAGAAAATGTTCATCTGTAAAAACGCATTAAATTGACAGAGACTAGGACTTATTGTATATGTTGAGGCAAGTAGAGCTCTGTTCTGTCTTGAACTTTCTCAACTCCCTGGGGAGCATACAGCTGTTGCAATCACACTGTGCCACACTGAGCAATCCAATGTCATCTCAGCCAACCTCCCTATTCACTTCTGGCTGGAGTGGAGCAGTGGTTTTAGGAGGATTGATGTGTATTCAGTTCCTGCATACCATGGCAGGGTTTGAACCCATGACCTTGCGCCTACAAGTTGAACACCTTATCCAGTGGACCATGGTACCTACAATGTACCAAGTGTTTTATTTTACCTATAGGAAAAATGTTGATATTGCCTATATATAATATATCATCTCATCATTTCATTTAACTCAGGCCGTTAAATAGCAGATCATGCAAGCTGACATTTCTTATAAATTACACACTGTATAATTTACAACGCAGTAATGTTCAATTTAAGTCATTGATAATGACAAGTTAAAATGTCAACATTTAATTAATTTCGCCTTTTTATTTACTTATGCAGAGAAACAGAGAAGGCACAGAAATAGAATAAAGTATTGATATATTACTATATTAAAAGTAATAATAATTATGAAAACTTTGATACCAGCTGTTTGTTATTGTATTATATATAAATAGAACAAAGTAATGATATATTACATAATAATAATTATGAAAACTTTCGTACCAGCTGTTCGTTATTGTTTTTTTAACTCATTTAGTTCACCAAAAATAATAATATTACTGTGTTTACAGAGCTTCAGGTCAGTAACTGCAATCAGCAACCAGAAAACACGATGCATTGAGACCTTATCACTAACACAAGCATTTTCTATGGATCCTTTGGAATGCATGGCAGATTGTGGGCTGTCTGTTCTTAGGGATGTCAAACAAATCTAACTTAATTATCTCAGACAATTGGTTGAGCTAACTGTCCCTTGTCTTGATCAGCTTTACATAAGAAATCTATTATATGCTTCCAAGACATTGTAAATTTGCTGCCTGTGACCTTTGTGTGCTCCAAAGGTATTGCAAAAATGGAGACTCTCTTCATATTTCATTTCTGTTTCTATCTCTCTTTCGAGATTAAAATGAGACTATAGATATTAATATTCTTGGATCGATTGAGTCTATGAAGTCAAATTAAAGTGTCTCGTGTCATTGGGGTTAGGATCCTTTGGCGGTTTTTATTCTTATGTTCTATCGTTCATTCAGGCAAGAAAGTATCATTTATGATTTCCCCAGGTTTTATCTCAGTAGACTACAGTAGTATGTATGTCTTAAAATTAATTGATTGATTAAAACGATGCTCATTTTTCTATATAATCAATCCATGGTCCCTGCCTGTCCACTAGGTGCAGAAATACAGGACGTAAAGACCTAATCCACCCAACACCCACCTATATATTCAATCTGCCTATAGATTTTTTATGACCTGTTATTTTAGACCATAGCCCAACCTTTCACAAATTACACCATAAAGCTATCATAAAGATCTCAGAAAACCACCATTGTTAAGTTAAAACCAAGCATTTGGCAAGGTATAAGAAATCAAACATTCAGTGTTATGTCAATGTTCATATAATTATTATCTTTTGTAAACTTTAAAGAAAATTCGCTTAATTCAATCAACCGATAGTTGTATTAATACACTAAGTGCTATTAATTATCAGAGAGCATGGTTTGGAGGTGATGGTTGTGAATAATTCCGTCAACATGCCAAGATTACCAATGTAGATTGTAGGCATCAAAGCAGCTAATTTTCAGCTAAAGTAATATATGGTGATTGCTATGTGCTGTTTTTTCAAATGTTTGAAATGTTTTCAACATCGAATCACATTCATCCCCTAATCCTGGATTATGGTGACGGAACTTTTCCACGATCTTTTCTACTTTTTCCAGCAATTTTTCAAAGCTCAGACAATATTTCCTTATTGCATGTATTGTCAGCTGGGACTGAAGAGTTATTGGGCATTCCTTTTTTTGCTCAGCCATCACGCAAGAGACAAATCGGTGTAATCAATATCTCCTAAGGCAATGATGTGAGCTTTAAACCCTCTAAAAAGTCCTGTTTACCCTCTCACAAAAGTCTGTGTGCATCTGATTTACACTTAACCGAATCGTCAAGTGAAAAAGACGTGACAAATTCACGCCTAATGCCATAATAAGCCGATATCGTTGTCTCGTTCAGGAAGATAAGTTCTCTTCCCCAGCTAAAGAATTGCGGAATGTCACGGTTGTCATAGCAACAGCTGAAAAAGGAGTTCTCGAACCCGCTTTTTTATGACAAGAAAAATAGTCCTTGTCTCTTCACCGCTTTGTCATGTATTCATGTACTTATTGGCTTAGCAGTTTTGAAAGTACTTTATTTATTTTAGTCTCCATTATAAACTTTCCTTCTCACTATGGTAACACTGATTTATGAAACATGTCGTATATCATAAATATGATTTATCCTAAGTGGGATTTGCAGCTCCGATTACCATAACCTGGACCTCTATTTATTGAGGACCCTGCTCAGATAGACGGGTGCCCAAAGTATTTGTCGTTCATACAAACTACACCATGTATGTAAAGATAAACAATTTCATTTCATTTAATGCCAAGAGAAACACTCTGAGACACATTAGTACCACTATCGAATGATAGTTATACTTCAGTCAAATAGAAAAAATACCTGTTGAAATATGCCCTACCTAGTTTCATGAAAAAAGGGGCATCTTCCAATTTTACATGGTATAATTACAATTATGATTCAGATTCTTTTTATTTTGCCAAAAAAAAAAAATTTACAATATATATTTTCATTTTGTTTCGCAAGGAGACCTCACAAAGATAAATATATTTTATCGCTAGCGTAAGGCCACCTGGGGAGATCTATTAATATTACATAGTGAACATTAAATGAAACACAATATGGAAATTACTCTCATCAGTAGTAGTCTCATCTACGTTACTCATCTCAAGTTAAAGAATATATTGTTGAAAAGTATTATGAAGAAGCAGTAGGATGAACATTTATACATAATTATATAGCAATTTTCAATACTGCAGTCTGCGGAATAAGATGCTGCAGTGCTTATTTTCACATATTTCTTAAATCCATCTAAACTATGTGTTTCTAGTTTTTCTCTGTAAGTTATGGACATATTTTTTAAGGGTTTTGATAAATCTATACTTAATACTCTGTTTTGCAAATTCATGTTTAATAAAGGGAAGTCGTAGTTGACCAGCTATTCGAGTTTCATAGTAATGAGGATCATCTCTAAATATCAGTAGCAAATCAAGAAAATACTGTGGCAAGGCATTGTTGAATCGTTTATGGCAGAATTTCTGGTCACACAGATATCACGGAATTTTAAAAGATTTAGTTTTTTAAATAAACCACTGGTATGACAATTATATTTACTGTTAGTAAGCGCTCTGACATCTTTTTTTTCTGAAAATGAATATATTTTGACATTGCTAACCCCAAAGAAGAGCTCCATAGTTTAGGTGTGATAAACTAATAATAATAATAATAATAAAATAAACAATTTAAAAATAAGCAAATAATAGTAACATATTAAACATATATGTTGGCAAATTTCTTACGTGACAAGCATGACACATGGTTCATAAAATATTTTAGTTCATATCTAATGTTAATACAAATTTAATTTATAAAGTAATTGTCACAGAGCGCACATAAATCCATGTGAAAAATGAAAGAACTTTTAATCTAAACATGAGTAATTATTCAACTAAAGCAATTGAGTAACAGATACCCTTTGACGAGATTAGTCCATATATTAATTAGTAACATACAAGACACAAGGTCCACAAAAGTTAATTGTCACAGTGCACACATAAATCCATGTGAAAAGATTGAAGCTATTATAATCTAAACATGAAGAAATATTTCACTAAAGCAATAAAATGACTGATACCATTTGGAAAGTACAAGACACAAGGTCCACAAAAGTTAATTGTCACATTGCACACATAAATCAATGTGAAAAATGAAAGCTATTTTAATCTACACATAAAGAAATATTTCACTAAAGCAATAGAACACCATTTGACGAGTTTAGTACATATATGAATTGAGTGAGATACTAGACACAAGGTCCACAAAAGGTAATTCACTATTTGATATATCGCAGTACAGTCAATTCCACGAGAAGCCATTTGAGATGCTTTCCTATACCATTTGATATATTAGGTGATGCTTCCAGGATAATCAATCAATAGACTCAATGAATTCCGGGAGAGACCATTTGAGATAGTTTCACATTTCATTTGATATACCGTTCCATTTGATAAACTGGGTCCAATGAAAGCCAAAGAATAAAAGTAAAAATTACAGGATAATCAAAAGTAGACATAGTATCCTTGTTAGCCTTTATTAAAGGAAACCCATTTGGCAGTCAGTTGACATTATACACGAGGCTACAAATAAGGCTACAAGTATGACAAATCATGTCCTTCCTGAAAGTCAGTTTTATCAATAAAATTGGTTCTCAGTAAAGAAAACATTGTACATTACCAGGGCAATAAAAACATCCCAAATACACATGTTAAATGTCCGTTCATATTATTGTGCATTACTGGACAGAACTTGGTTTCTGACACTTTAAAGATCTTTTTCCCCTGTATATGAATTAATAGTTGATATTTACACAGATATCAAGTGATGCATACAAAGAGATAGACCCACCATGTTTTTAAATGTGCATTGTCAGTCGGTTTTTGAACCACCTAAAAAGCTATCCAAATAAAATAAAATGCTTCTAAATGATGAATTAAACAACTAAAATTGTCTAGATTAAACTAAATTATGAAATATCACAGGAATCTACTCGATCGGCTTTGTTTACATTTGAGCTATTTATGCATAGGAACGTACTGGAGAGCGTCGCCGATTCGCAACTTCAGAGTTATGTTATAAAAAATTAGATTGGAGTTGTTTCAATTCACACAAAAAGTGAACTACAAATACATTTTTGTACATAAGGAACTTGGAATTTTGAAAATCGGACGAAAATTGAAGGAGCTGTTTAATAAAATGTATCACGAAGCGAGGACGCCAATGACGTTCATTTGTGCCTCGTTTTCATGTCATTGGCCATAAAAGACGATGCGATGTTAACAAACCGGCAATTTTTGATGGCATGAAAAATCAAATGCCAAGTGAAGTTTATTTATTTTATAGAGAAACTGTGAACCCAGCAAAACTCAGATGGTAGGTAATCAGTATTAAGAAGAAAATGAACTGAATGCAATAGATTTTGGCCACTGTCATTTTGACAGACCGGCACCGAATATGTTCTGTCCTCAGTGACCTCTAGATGACTCTTAAGCCCCTGTCACACGGACCGGTTGTGCCGTAGTGAACCCGTAGTATTACGTAATAGTTGCGGAAATCGCTACCCGGCTCCAAGCCGGCGGCCCCAATACGGCCACCCGTGGATACCCGGGGATACCCGGCAAGCAACCGTGGGACCCTTGGCCAAGCCGCGAAACCCGGCCCCGGTAGCCGGTTGTGCCATGCTTGCATGGCACAACCGTAGAAATCTCACGGGTGAAAAAAAATAAAAAAATACCCGTGGAAGCCGGCGGGTGACCCGTGGAATCCGGCGGTTGAACCGTCGAAGCCGGCGAACTATCCGTCCCTAATTTCACCCATAGTAAAGCCGGCGGCTTGTTCAGGGGTTCCCCGCCGGCTTCCACGGGTCACCCGCCGGCTTCCACGGGTCACCTGCCGGCTTTTTGCTACAAGCGTCAGCATAGGCAGGGAGGGGGGTTGTATATACTTTAAAAGACTGCTGCTCCTCTAATATTAGTCTGATTTTCGTCAAATAAGACTGAATTGTAGCATATTTCATACTGATTCCAGACATGTTTTCGGATCATAAATAGACCAAATATTAAGCGAGATATACGTCTGAGAAGGCAGGTAGGCGGCAAACAGTGGTGCTCCCTGAAGCGTCCGCGCCCGAACTGTATCTATGCAGGCCGAGCTGAGCGATTCTTTAAAAAGCTGCTGCTCCCTTATTATTCGTCCGATTTTCGTCAAATAAAGACTAAACAGTAGGATATTTCATACAGATTCCAGACATGTTTTCGGATCGTAAATATTAATCGAGATATTTGTCTGAGAAGGCAGTTGACTGGCGGCGGTCAAGGTGCTCTGTGCATGGTCATGACTTGAATGGTGTGGTCAATATTTTTGACCATGATATATATACATTGTTTGGATAAGCTTTATTGCAATTCATTTCTACTCATTCTGCCAACTGCCATGAATGTTATGTCAATTGCTATTTGCATTTTGAATGATACAAAGAATGGGTGTAGAGAATACAGCAAATGCTCAATACATGTGTCAATTCCCTAATTGCCTCAATTGGGGTTCTTTGACCTGTCATTTCGTTCAAAGATGACACAGTAATATGACATTGTCATTCACAATTACGAAAAGATGTAATTGCTTTCATTATTTAAAAACAATGTATTTTAAAATATTGTAATTACCAGGCAATGATAATATTTGTATATTGGTATTTTTTTTATATATATATAGATTTTATTGACATGTAAAATATCATAAATGATACATATGTCATTCAGTTAAAAGATAACATGAAAGAGACATTAATGTAAGTACAGAAAGCAATAAAATTTCAATAATCAAGGTTCCAGCCACCAAGTTAACTTATAATACGTGTTTAAAATCCACATACACAATAGAAAAAAATACAAGCCGCTAATAAAAACATTTCACTCTCAAAGTCCAAAACATGACAAGCACATCATAACTAATAAACTAATAAACTAAATTAATAACTGTGTGGATACAGGAGATGGTTTTCTCTACACATCAGCTTGAAGGACATTCTTATTTTTTTGTGTTAATTTGAATCTTATTGTGATATTTTGATCAGTATTTGTGTATATTTTTGTAAAATTTAAATCTAATATTGATATTGTAATTAGTATTTGTAATTTGATCTGTGATTTTATTTGCTATCTTTTATGTACTTATATAGACCAAATATTAAGCTAGATATTCTATATTATATTATAAGCATATAAATCTATCTGTCTCTCTAAACTATCTGTCTATCTACATATCCTATTTTCGTCAAATAAAGACTGAATTATTCAGGGAAATGTGTAGAATTTATATAATCTATAGATAGATATACTCTAGTTTAGAGTAATCATTTTAGATATTTATTTCATTTTATATAAATTATCAATATTTCGTTCTTGTTGGAATTAAAACTGATATTGCATGTTCCATCCATGATCAAAACAATCTCCCTCTTTAATATGCATAATAAACAGTAATCAGTTAAAATTGAGAATTTCAATTCATGCTTGTGATCAATGATTTCAATTCATGCTTGTGATCAATGATGAAAAAGCATGATTTACCCCATTCTTTGTATTATTCAAAATGCTAATAGCAATTGACATAACGGTCAAGGCAGATTGCTATTACATATATAAGTTAATTGACTTTACAAAACCAAAGGAAAAATCCTTTTCATTGGCCAGTTGGCAGAATGAGTAGAAATTAATTGCAATAAAGCTCATCCAAACAATGTATAGATCATGGTCAAAAATATTGACCACACCATTCAAGACATGAACATACACAGAGCACCTTGCCGCCGCCAGAAAACTGCCTTCTCAGACGGATATCTCGCTTAATATTTAGTTCATTTTCAATCTGAAAATCTGTGTGGAATTAGTGTGAACTCTTCTATAATTCAATATTTATTTGACGAAAATCGGATTAATATTAATGGAGCAGCAGCCGCCGCCAAACAACCGCCTTCTCAGACGAATAGATCGCTTAATATTTGGTCTATTTTCAATCCGAAAACACCTATGGAGTCTGTAGGAATTATACTACAATCCAGTCTTTGTTTGACTAAAATCAGAATAATTTTAGGAGAGCAGCAGCCTTTTAAAGAAGCGCTCAGCATTGATACAGTCAGGGCGCGGACGTCTGCGAGAGCACCACTGTTTGCCTCCGCCAACCTAGCTGCCTTCTCAGACGAATAACTCGCTTAATATTTGGTATATTTTCGATCCAAAAATATGTATGGAATCAGTATGAATTATACTACAATTCAGTTTCGATTTGATGAAAATCGGACTAATATTAGGGGAGCAGCAGCCTTTTAAATTATACTCCTGGAAGCCGTCGAGTTACTCCTACTACCCGCCGGCTTACTCCTACAACTCGGCGAGTCACCTGTAGAACCCGCCGAGTCACCCCGTAGAACCCGCCGAGTCACCCGTAGAACCCGCCGAGTCACCCGTAGAACCCACCGAGTCACCCGTAGGATCCGGCGGGTAACCCTTAGAACCGCCCCTTTTTGCTGCCAGAACCTGTCGCCAAACCGGCGGAAAGAGCTGTTACATAACTGTTACGTCACTCTACGGGTTCACTACGGCAAAACCGGCCCGTGTGACAGGGGCTTTATCACAAACCAATCCAAGTGACATAAATATTAAAGAGTGTATTGGTGCACAGTCATTATTGATGTCAGGCTGACCCCAGTGTTCGAGGGGTTTATTGATAATGAATGAGGGTATTAGGCGAAGAGTTAGTTATAAAGGTCGGACAGCTTTATTTACTCAACATGGTAAATCACACAATTGGTTCCATCAATTCTTTAGAGGGCGACCACTTCTGAAAAAATCAATTCATGAGGCAGACAATGGCGGTTTGTCACACCCTAGTCATCGTTGGTCCGCTCCGATGGGCCATGAGTTCTTGTATGTGCTTAACATGCTGAGGTTGAAGACACAACAGCTGCTCCTTAATTGCAGATTTTTGCCTGATTCAATATATGGAGCATTAGCAATTAATAAAAGATGAGATACTTGTTGAGATAATTATGCTGATGTAAACAATTTCATGTGGATGTTGTAGCCGATGTTTGAATTATATTGGGCCACCTGATTAAACTGAGTTCAGCTAAGTCTCAACTTATGTGATTTACATATAGAATAGTACAGCAATTGACATTTTCTGTTGATTTTGGTTCAAAATATTGAGCTAGACACATCAATTATTGTTGCAAACATTAATTAATATACATACATACTAATGACTTTAATTACACATTGATCAATTCCTCTGAAGATACCAGGCCAGGTTTAATTCTCCTCCTGTGGCACTCTTCGTAAGACATTTGTGTCATAGAAAAGAAAGGCACAGAACGTGTACTGACATGTACATTAAATTTGAATTTGGGGAATCATGGGAGAATGCAGCTCAAGACAAACAACTGCCCCAACAGATGATAAATATTCAATACACAAAATATTGTATATCTGTCAGTGTGACTCTTTTCACTTTAGAATCAATATATATATTATTCTAACGCCATGTTCAATACATAAAGCTTTCGTTTCAGTGAGGCATATGAACATGATGATCATAAATTGACATAATGCAATTATGATGTCATGTAATTATCGAGGGTGTCTTCTCTATGTTACTACTCTGTGCTATGTCAATGACATCTAACTAAGTTAAATCTATATCAATTTCCATGATCTGCTGTATAACTGCCAGAGGCAAAGGTAATGATGAGGCGACATAGATAATCACTATTTTCCTAATTTGTGAAATATAACATAGATACCAAGTCTTAGGGAGGTTTACGTTAGCTAAACTGCCAATTTAATATGTGCTTACAGAAAAAAACTTTCAAGGATTATGACAAATTATAGATATTTTACTTTAGCTAAACTTAATTTTTCCTTGGAGTAAGGGTTACGTCAGACAATGAGCAGAATGTCACTTTAACAACAAGAGCAAATGTGCATCTGTTCTTTATCAAGGCGAAAAAGGACGATCATTAGCATTTATTGGCAACAACAGAGTTCCCACTTGCACACAGACAGAAAACAGGTCAGTATGTCCTCAGTAATGGCGTGACCTTGACCCCTTAAACCAATAATTGAGAGCAGTGCTATGTATTTGAACGTTTTGTAGGCATTCCAAAACTGACAGATATTGTGTTGCGTCCTTAATTGCATTAAGTGGCAAGATTGCAACAAATAGTAAGGGGTCAGCTGTGACCCACCAGCAACCAAGTTGTATGACCAGCTGCCAAAGGCAAATGTAAAGATGGTATGATAGACTTAGATTCAACGTTTCACATTTACTCCATGAGCTGGGTCTTTCACTTACCTCAGCATAGACACTTAAGTACAAGGCACCTAAAACTCAACAATATTTTATTTAAGTGACATGCAAAGAAGTACATGTACATGCCCGGCCTAACATGCCTATATGTCACTGGTGGCATAAAAAAAAATCATGTTTCTGTGCTAATAAAGTTACATACACGTATAAAGATATATCTATAGATAGTTATTATAAGGTAATAATATAATCAATTACATGTTACAAGGTTCAAAATCCCACAGAAAACCAACATTACAAAGGTGAAGTGAAATCAATAAATAAAAGATCTGGTCTTTGTACAAATCAAACATGGCATTCTATAAACTCAATTTGCATGAACTTTGCAATTAGCGAAACATGTTTACTATTCATTATTTACAATTTAACGTCAAGTTTATTTTAAAATCATGAAAGCACATGTTAAATCCAGTGACAAAGAATAACATGGTAACTCAACTTGAAAACGTCGTTGCTTGAAGACAAGCAAACTTAACAACTTTAAGTAACATGAAGTGCGACCTCCTCAATCTCTGTTGAGGTATTGGCCAAGCTATCTACAGGGGGGGGGGATCCAAAACATTCTGAATATTAACCAGAAAGATAGATATGCCCCAAATCCACAAGTTTTCTTTGTCAGAATGTTTAATAACGCCGGCAAGTCTATTGACAGCCACAACTTCCGTGTCAGTTACTGTACTTCCAATCTATTTCATTTCTTTGTAGAAGAAGGTTTTTAACACATAACTGATCTGATGTGCGGCATTATTTTCCTCACTGAGATGATCAGTAACTTAGAACAGAAGGTTTATCCATATTCAAGATGAGGGGCACTTTCCTGAACCACATAATGAAGCCTCTCTAATGCATTTTTATAGACAAAAATCTTTGCCTCTGCCACCATTGTTTCATGCATGACTGTCATAATAGTCCATTGTGACATCGCAATCAGTCAGAAATTGTGACGTCCTCATATTATGGTTCAGAAAGAGGCACTGATAAAATCAACCTTGATCAGTTTTATTATTGGAAAAAATACCGTTTAAGCAGAAAAAAAAGGTGCCCAAAAAAAAGGAAAGAAGCTTTGGTCTGGGTATTTTATGAAACATTTCCAATGGAAACATATGTATTCATACTTTTGTCTACATTACGATTGCATTGTAGAAATTTGCTCATACGATTGACTACATTTAGATGAGGACAGAGAGCAGGGTGAATATTTGAATAACATTTCAGATCTTTTGTAATACCAGTTGTGACCTTGGACACTCCTGCTTGGCTACATATAAGCTTGAGCAATGCCAGAACAACCTTTGGGGAATTTGCAATCAATGAAGAACTTGGCTGAGGAGGGCACCACAATCAACTGAGATAAACTGAACCAAATTAGGACTACATACCTTTAGTGTGTTGTTTCCTGGACAAACAATGAAGCAATTCAATGCATATCAGTGTTAAAAGACCAAAATCTGTAATTGCTACTGAATGATTAAACTTTTTGTGATAAGGGCTTTTGTCCAATCTTAAAATACTGATTTCTGGTGATAACAGTCAAACTTTGACATAACATGAAGATTCTGTGCCTATTCACACAGAAAAAGTGACGAAGAATGGGCTTTGACCTCATTCAACAACTTTAATAATTTTGGCATTTACTGAGGGATTATCTCAGCTTGAATAATATGTCATAGGCACACAAGAAAGGGTTAGCAAGGTGGAAATTTCCAGGTAGGCAATACATTTGGAAGGCTTTTAAAAGTCTGAAATGAAAATAAGAAAGTTTCTGTAAAAGAAGGCTGCTGGGGTATGCTACTTTTAAACTGCTTCTAAATCTTCTCAAAAAACCATTCAATTTTGAACTTTTCCAATTGTTTTAGTGAAATATTACTATATTAAGGTTTTGGATGGTGTGTATTAAATATGTTTAAAAATGTTTGCCCTCTTCACGTATGGTTACAGATGATTTAGCTCGACTAGGAGCTTATACGGATTAGCAAGAGTATCCTTGGAACGCTCGCCGAGTGAACTACGTATGGCCATGGATGAGCAAGAGTAAAAATATTTTTTCATCCGTGTTCATACGTAGGTCTTATCTGTGACAGTGTGAATGCCCTTAAGTTTTAAATCAACGTTCATCACACGAATACATGCAATGGTTGACTGCAATGTTGCTCAAAGGAGCAATGTAGGAATTTAACAATATTGGACTAAGTTTGGAGCCTTGTGATACACCATAATAATAAATATTCTTTATTAAATTGTAACTATGCAGTTAAATTGCTACAAAAGTACAAAAATTGATGAATAAATAAATATAAAATACATGTCATACACATCATACAAATAAAAGATAAAAGCCTAGACATAAAGTTAAAAGTAAAATTAAATTAGCCACAAAATTAAATACATTACTATAAATGAAAACAATATGAGTTTTATGCTGGTTATTGGTGTTTAAAAAGTTCATTAAATATTAAATCACCATGACATGAAGATTACCAAAAGTTCATGATAAATTTCAACGTAGTGTTTTAATGACCGAGTCTTTATTTAGAGAGAAAATGAGACACTTAAATTGCTCAGTAAAATAGTGACTGGTGGCGTCAGTATTAAATTGGCGTTACTTGGAGGCAACAAGTTATACCAATTTAAGATGAGACAGATAAGTGAGAGTAATAATTACTTCTACAACACACCATTAGCAAGTGATGGAGATATTTCATTGTTTCGTTAAGAACAGTGACTGTGTAGGCTTCATTTTCTTAAGGTAATGCTTATGATCCTGTATAACAAATTACAGTATGCTTTTAGACTATGGACCATACTGGCAGGCCTATATCAGTCATACTTATGTGTAGATTACGTAGTCCTGAGCAAAGAGCAGATTCACTCTGATTCATGGCACTTAGGAAATGGTACATACAGGTTAAATGAAAATATTTATTAATTTCAGTCTTAAGGAATTGGATCGGTAGGACGTAATCTAGCACAAATGCCTAGTGTTCTCTCAAGCGATATGCCTGAAAATCAACAATGCCGAATGATTCTTTAATTTTAGTTAATTCATTTGAAATATATTTATACAAGGTAACATGTTCATTTTATCATTTCTGAAGATTAAACTAGTTTTTGTTTCATTTATTTAAGATTTCGTTCCTTCTTTAGTTCCTTAATTCCAACCAACCTCTCTTATTTAGCTATATTATAACTTTCTTACTTTCTTTTTTACTTGCTTACTAACCTACTCCATTATTTTACGCACTGATTTATTTACTTTACATGCTCACTCCTTACTTACTTACTCACTTAACTTAACTTGCTTACTGACTTACTTACTTACTTGCTCACTACTTACTCACTTACTTGCTTGCTTATTTGCTTACTTACTTGCTCACTCCTTACTTACTTACTTGCTCAATCCTTATTTACTTACTTACTTACTTGCTTATTTGCTTACTTACTTACTTGCTCATTCCTTACTTACTTACTTACTTACTTGCTGACTTACTTACTTGCTGACTTGCCTTACTTACTGGTTTGCTGATTTACTTACATACTTACACACAGAGCTTACTTAGTATTTACTTACTCACTTACTATGTGATGTGGACACCGAGCCTTATCATCTCATCATTACATCTGTCTCTGGCAGTTTGCCATATAAAAAGCTGACTAAGCTTAGAACCAGGAGCATTGAAACATTGAACATTGAATTCTCCCCTAGTGTCATATGATATGGAGTGGAATGCCTAAAAAACACACAAATACTATAGCTCTGAAACAAAAATCCAGTTCATGGTTCTGCACTTTTTTAGCTTCTGAAAGTCGTGATACTCAGCCTAAAAGCAGGTCAAATATCAATTTCCTGCAAAAAAAAGTAGAGCTGTTGCAATGGGATTATGAGAATTCCGAAAGTGTGATAACAGATAATAGCATATGCGGAAATTGGAATCGAAAAAGTGCATGAGTTTTATGCAGCTTTTGTACTTCTTTCATTCATAGTTATATACCAATACACAGGAACCTAGCTAGTGCTCAGACCACTTCAATATGAAGGCTGCCTCAAAATAATGACAACTGGTATTTGCACAAAGCTTTGTCAGTGCCGTTTTAATACTATCTGTAAAATTTTGCAAGAGACATTTCGTCAACAGTTCTGCATTTTAGAAGATGCAACAGAACACACAGTAAGGCAGCTGTCTCTGCTGGGGACCCTTCAATCTTCAAGGTCCTTGGAAACTCAAATGGTGTGTGTTTTGTATTATTGAATAATAAAGAACACAATTGCATCGAGGACCATAGGTCACTAGTGCCTGGGTTAGTTGAGCGAGACATTTGGCGAGTTGCTCCAAATGAGAATCTGCAGACGCTCACGCTGCTCTCACTAATTAAAGTGATTATAGATGGCGCAGGAAGTCGACTTGCAGACAGGTCAGGCAGACAGGTCAGGCAGACAGAATACAAATTGTGCACAGCTTATGATGGTATAGTATAGGAGACCGTGGTACACATATTCAGCAGGCAATATACAGTACACTGGAACTATTTCCACAGAAATTCCACTTGAGGTTCTAAGTTAGAAAGGCTATTTTCGTTGTGTTCATGAAGCCAATAATGATTTTTAAAATATCTTTAATCGGGCGGCATTGCACGTTAGTCACACCTCATGTCTGCCTTTGCCTTATAAACGGGCTGCAATAACCTTAAATCTAAACTGTAACACAAATAGTGTGTGACAGAATACACTGTCATATAGTAAAGTCATAATTAGTATTTAAATGCAGGCTATCTATGTAAGTTATATCACAAACTTTTCTAATTAATAAGCAAAATGTCTAATTAACAAGTGGTTGGTAATAGCGTGTGTGCTAATTTGCCTTTCCAGGTGTCTATATATACATATATATCTTTATTTAGGTATGGCTTTTGGCTTGTGGTAGCAAACTTTTCTATGAGTTATGAGTATGTCAGAGTTGAACTCGTACACTTTCATTGTTCTACCAATTGTTGAAAACATTTTCTACATGTGTCAGACTTGTCTGTTGGCCTGGAAGACATCTGCCAAAGGCATCAACTATTTATGGCTCTCACCTTTGAATAGTGGTACAGTTTGTGTTATGCATTTTCAGAGACAAACATCTTCAAAAAGAGTCACTAATGGCAAAAAAAAAAAGAAAACCAAAGATAATAACAAAATATATAAATAATTAAAAGCTTTCAAAACTTCAGCAGATGACTTTTCCTTCAGTGACACATCCACCATATGCCTAACACTTTGATGTCAGCAATTTAACAAACAAACAAAAGTAACATGTGCAATCCAGTTTCTAGTAGGCAAATTTATTTTTTCGGAGAAATGTAAAGGCACAAATCACGACGCAGACAAATCAAATGTATTAAGATGATCGATATCAAATAACAACAAGCAACCTTTACACTGAAGATCAGTTTACATTCACCATTAGAATAAACTCGTGCCAAATGTGCTGGGTTTGATTCCCAGGTGGACCACTGAGTTACCACTCTCCTCTTAGAGACATCATATAATACTTATATTCACCATTAGAATAAACAACTGCCTTGGTGTAAACAGGGTGCTACCTTCTCACCATAGAGTCTTTATTGTAATGGTGAATGATCTTGCTTCTCGTGCCAAATGTTCTGGGGTTGATTCCCAGGTGGACCACTGAGTCACCACTCTCCTCTTAGAGACATCATATAATACTTATATTCACCATTAGAATAAACAACTGCCTTGGTGTAAACAGGGTGCTACCTTCTCACCATAGAGTCTTTATTGTAATGGTGAATGATCTTGCTTCTCGTGCCAAATGTTCTGGGGTTGATTCCCAGGTGGACCACTGAGTCACCACTCTCCTCTTAGAGACATCATATAATACTTATATTCACCATTAGAATAAACAACTGCCTTGGTGTAAACAGGGCGCTACCTTCTCACCATAGAGTTTATTGTAATGGTGAATGTTCTTGCTTCTCGTGCCAAATGTTCTGGGTTAGATTCCCAGGTGGACCACTGAGTTGCCACTCTCCTCTTAGAGACATCATATAATACTTATATTCACCATTAGAATAAACAACTGCCTTGGTGTAAACAGGGTGCTACCTTCTCACCATAGAGTCTTTATAGTAATGGTGAATGATCTTGCTTCTCGTGCCAAATGTTCTGAGGTTGATTCCCAGGTGGACCACTGAGTCACCACTCTCCTCTTAGAGACATCATATAATACTTATATTCACCATTAGAATAAACAACTGCCTTGGTGTAAACTGGGCGCTACCTTCTCACCATAGAGTTTATTGTAATGGTGAATGATCTTGCTTCTCGTGACAAATGTTCTGGGTTTGACCACTGAGTCACCACTCTCCTCTAAGAGACACCAACCATATAATACTTAAGTACCTTTGAATTGCCTGGAGGCACACATTGTATGGTATTTAAATCGATATGCTTACCGTCATTTCTTCTGAATCAGTAAAGAGTCACTGATTGGCTTTCATTGTCAACCTGTATGTTTCAATGCAGTTGAGCAGAAGCTACGTGCATTGCACTCTCCTAATTTAATATAAGTGCCTGATGGCCACACTCACTGATCACTTAAAACAACTCTGTCTTGCTTTGGAAGTTGTTCAATTGGTTAAATCGAGAAAATAATGTGACAATGGTAGTTTTTGTTGATGGATTAGGTCGTACACACCATGTAGTGCTGAAAAGGCAAAACCTTTAATGATCCTTTTCAGGTTGACAATGGTTAATTTTCTTTGCTCCAATAATTACTTGTCACTTGTGTGTGGTTTATTGTGTGTTTCATTTTCTTCCCATTGTGTTTTAACACCCAATCAGAAGACCACACATGAAAATGATAATCCAGAGCAAAATGAAAGACAAATTAAATCAAATTTCTCTATTCCAAGTGTAAATCTGTGTGGACAATGTGACATGAGTTGTGTGGTTGCAAATGCATATTCCTGTTAAGATTGTTACAGTGAAACTTTATGAAAATGCCTATTCATTTCAATGTGGGCAAATACCTGATTCTAACCTCACTGTCTTGTATACCAAATTAATTAAATCCTAGCTTATTTTAATAGTTCATCAATGGATACATTTTTCATCTAGTAAACCTCTTGCTACGTTTTTTGTACAGTCTGCACACTACACTAACCAAGATTAAACCTGCTATTTAGCCTTCTGCTCGTTGGTAAAATGTAATAAAATATGTTTAAACTAAGTAAAATATACAGCCAAGCAGGGATAAACTACAGAATTGCAATGGAATGAAGGAGAAGAGAAAAAAATAACCATATTAACCCCTGAAAAACTCATAAATTTAGTATGACATTTGTGAATTTCAAGAATAGCTTCGATTTTGAGGTTCTAATGAAAGGTGCATGGATATACGAGGGGTGTTCAGAAAATTCTGACCATTTTTGCATAAAGACAGTTTTGATTGACATTGCACAAAATAAAATTCAGGTAATATTCATTTGATGCACTCTAAAAACAAGTGTTTGAAAACCAACACTAAAATAAACACTTTTTTGTTACACGTCACGAACGTGTTGAAATGCTTAAGACTATTTTGATAAACATAATGAGGTGTTTATGAAAATAACACTAAAATGCCTTTATAAGCTTGTTATACTTTATTAACACTACGACATGTTTAACAAGGATGAAGTGTTTATAATTAAACACTTTAGTCTACAATATGTCTAACAAGGATGAAGTGTTTATATCAAACATGTCAGTGTACAACATGTTGAGCAAGTGAAATGTTTATATCAAACATCTGTAAAACAAAAAAAAACATTGACATAAAAGAAAAATTGGTGGTAATTGTTTCAAATATATAGACATATATTACTAGAATCATCTAGTAGAGGCACTCGGTCTAGTTTGCTGTACACCTAGAGGCCATCAGTTTTGTCACTAGACTGACACTTTATACTGAAAACAACTTGGCCATCGTGACACCACCACCAACCCCAAATTATGCTTCTATTTCAATGTATTAGATTGTTGGTCACAGGTACCATTGCCTTCAACGGGCTACTAAAAGTTGCAAATGAAACCGTAGTGCCATCTAGAGGATTAATTGGTTCAATGCATTAGGACTGCCATCTGCACTGTAAATTATGTTGATATAAACAAATATAGATTACCTGAATGAACTATCAAATAAACCAATAGTTATTAATGTTATTTGAAATTCAGTGTTGAAACTTTACATATGGGTATGTAAAAATAAAAGGAATACAGTCATAATAATTTCCAGTTATTTCTTGACACATATTAAGCAATGCTTGAAAGGGGAAGAACATTGTTGCCATTTATTATCATTCAGGAATTAACCTGTGTTTACTTATTAGATAGTTATAACTAGTCAATTTTGAATGCAGTGTTAGCTCAGTAGGTAAGATGGTGGTAATACTTACTTTGAAGGCCAAATATTCATATGTTCGATTCCAGCTAAAAAATGACATAATTTGTTTTTTTTGGAAATATTTAATCATGAAGTGAACGAGATAGTTTTTTTTTCTCTCATAATTAAGACTACTTCTTCTCTTTTCTGATACATTTGTATGGATCGAGCCAGTATGGATAAACAAAGGAGCATGTTTTTGTCAGATTGTAATTTCTGTGAATGCATTATTCACTATTGTCTTGTGAAACTGTCATTGTAGACTGCAATTGTCATCTTATACCAACTGAAAACAAAGTATCATTTGAAACACTGGTTAATTACTTGTTTGACATATGGCTATAAGATCTAAACTGGGAAAAATTGCCCTGGACAGCAACCATCTCGTCTGGAGTGAAATGAATTGTCAAGCTGCCTTCTTATTCAAATAGAACGATCGGCCAGTGATATTTTTTGGTTAAAGGAACGCCTATTTATCAATGAGAATATCATTCAAATGCACAGTCAAACAAATGGATCTTGAAATGGAAACAGCAGGGCATTTTTCAACATCATTAGTGGGATTTTAATTGATCAGGCCTAGATAAATGCTCAGGCTTTTTTGGTCTTACAATGTGCTTTATAACGAACACTTATACTACTGTTTTTCAATTGAAATTTAGATATTTCCATCATCATGGGTAAAAGGGTGTCAAAATGTTGATATAAATATTCCAATTGAAGGTACATGGACTAGCATAACGTGTATGTGACTGAAATCATCGATATAAAAGATATTTTCATTGATACAAAATAAATATAGATGAAGATTTCACATTTACTAAAAGAAAATACAAAGTTGTATAAGCATTGAAATGTGCTTATATGAAATGACAACACTCAAAGGTGTTTATACTCAAACACTTCACTTGAACTATAAGTGTTTATGAATTAACACCTCAATGTGTCTAAGAAAGGCATTGGTTTTAAGAGTGCATGCTAAATATCTGGTCATTCTGATGAAGTAAAACCCTTTTACTGTCATTATATTAAATAAAAATTCATCAAATATGAGACGTCTGTCTTTGGATACACAACCAACTTGCTTTCAAACCCATCATGGTACTCGGCTCACAGTAATCTTTCAAATAACTACAAACTGATATATCAGAGGTTCTCCTGAAAAACAACTGCTTATAAAGATTTCTTGAGATGCTATTCTGTTAAAAAAGTAATTAAATGCAAATGAGGATAATCTAGAGTGCAAGCGATCACGAGCAAGGGACTCTACAGGAGTATTGTGTTTCTCATCCACGGTTTCCATGCAACAACCTGAATTAATGTTTTGCACTCAAAACAGGACATCGCCAGATTGCCTTCAAGGGTGCAGTCAATGTTTTTGCTTCTGTTGTTAGCAATTTGTAGTACATATACAAATATAAGTGTCTCTGATTGAAGGAAAAGCCAGTTTATTTAACTATTATACTCCACTTAGACTGTTTTCCTAATGTTCAGAGCGGGCAATAACCAATGAAAATCCTATTTAATTCCCTCATGAGTGCAAACTGAACTTGTTTTACATAATAAAGGCAGTAAAACGAAACAAACAATCAAGCAAATTAGTAAATATGCCGAGTGGAGCATTAGTTAGTTATATCTCTCAAAGTCGGGAGTTAACTAACATTTTTGTTGGTTATGTCCCTCCGCCTCGGCATCGAGATATAACCAACAAAAATATTAACTCCCTCTTATTCGGGATATAACTAATACTTTGTCAAAATGGATGCTGCATTTGTACCTTATTTCCTTCCATGTGGTGCCATCTACGGAAATTTTGATAAAATAATCGACTTCACAACCTTAAGAGAATCTAATTGCCAGAAAAATTCTGAGAAGAGTAAGCCATTCAACCTTTCAAAAATATCTGGATGTAAGTGTAAACCAGGTAAATTCTGCTAGCTACAGATAGTCGCATTAAAAAAGGCCTGTCAAGTTGAATCTAGACTAAGCTAGACAACTTCTGCTCTACGTTGCTACTCAAAGCCAGATCTAAAATCACATGCAGCACCATCTGGGCGTAAGTTGAGAGCTATGCATATTTGTCATTTTGTGTTGAAAAGATGCATGTCTATTGCACACTCGTATTTATGATATATTAGATACATTTCTTAAATCTATGAAGGTTTACATTTCTGTCACTGGTGGTAGGTGTAAGCCGACTATAAGCTAGAAGTAGACAGAAGTGGCTGGTTTTAGCCAGTTATAGCTACAGCCAGGATTAGGTCACTACAGCTGTCTAAATCAACCATATTTTATGAAACTAACTGTACCTCCACTACTACTTTACCTAACTGGTATGAAATGTGCTTATTTTGTTAAAATTACTTACTCTGCTTTACACAATGTTTCCCACAAATAAAGATTGCATTGGCTGTATCAAATAAACAAGTTAGTGTAAAGCTATATCACATTAACGTGTCATTTTCAATTAGCAGATATCATCTTGTTATCTTGTTTACATCAGCTATGACATCCACATGTTTACATCAGGATCATGGTCTTTATCACTCTCTCAGCCTCTCTCAGCTTTCACTAATTGCTGATGCTCTATACAGTAAATTATCGCATCAGGCAAAAATCAGCAAATAAGTAGCAGCTGTTGTGTCATCAACCTCAGCATGTTAAGCACAAACAATAACTCGTGGCCCATTGGATCGCACCAATGATGGCCGGGGTGTGACAAACAGCCATTGTCTGTCTAAAGAATTGATTTACTCAGAATTGGTCGCCCTCTAAAGAATTGATGGAGCCAATTGTGTGATTTACCCTGTTCAGTAAATGAAGCTGTTCGACCTTTATAACTAACTCTTGGCCTAATACCATCATTCATTATCGATTAACTCGTCCAACACTGGTGGTCATCCCTGCATCAATACAAAGCCCAATACCTCAATATAACGTGTAGGTTATTGACAGGAGCCACAGAGAAGATAGAAGAATAGAATGGGAAATTTCCTGCCTTCTTATGGTTCTATTTACAAACTCAGAAAAACTACTTCCACATAAAAGTTTTCTATCATAGTATGATTTCATGTAGTTTGGGTTAAGATATGTAGCCCATTGCTAAGTAAAAAGTTGGCTATTTGAAATGGAAACTGTCAATGTTCTGTTACTTTGCTTCCTCTTATGATGTCAGGTAATTTGGTTACCCATACCAGCTATATTATGGGTAGAATTCCAATCCAATTCCCACCCCTTTTCTTTTCTCTTGGACCAGAGGTCATCTTATTTCTTCTGCATTGTCTGACTTCTTGGGTTATTTCGATATCTGTTTTCATACATTGGATAAGTTCCTGTTTCTGGTTTCTGTCTGTTTCTGCTACTCTTTCTTACATAATTCCAGTCAATAAAAATACGTCTGTTTATTCCTTCATTATCCATGGCCATTATGCTTGTCTAAAACCATGAACAGTCTGTTTCTGATCTGGACCCACAGAGGTTTTTGGAAACTGACTGTGACCAACTTGCATATATACAACTGTCTCAGACACTATTTGCCTGTGGCCTTCAATCAAAAATTACTCAATGACATTTATGGACACCAATTTATAATATAATCAGACTTTTTGTACTACTTTGTGTACCAATACACTTGCATGTGAAATAGATATGTATTATTATGTAGTTCATGTTGGTTTCTGTTGACTGCCTGCTGCCTAACTGTGGTACTTAACTAACTATGAAATCGATAGTCACAGAAAGATGTGATGAAACAAAGGGGACTTTCTGCTAATAAGAAGAGGTTTGAGAGCTCCTTTTGCAGCTGTTGTTCTAACACTCGTGACACTGTGGAACTCTTCAGCTGGAGAGGAAGAGGACTAATCTCACTTTGGAAAACAGCGAGAGGACAGCTTATTAAGGCATTAGGCATGAAGTTGTCACGGTTTCCCGTCAATGGGTAAAACGACGCTAGCGTAAATCAGATGCTTGAGGACTTTGCCTAAAGCTGCCAACAGGATTTTTGGAGGGTTTAACTATGGTATTATTGCTCACAGCATGATCAATTCACGTGATTTGTCTCCTGCATGACGGCTCCAGCAGAAAGACTGCTCAATAATTTTTGGACGATAATTGACAACTCATGCAATGAAGAAATATTGTCTGAGCTTCCAAAAAACATTCCAAAAGTACCAAAGAGTTTTAGATGGTTCTGTCACTATAATCCGGGATTGAGAGGATGAATGTGATTAAATGCTTAAAACGTTTGCAGAGGCAGAATGCAGGAGAGGGTGTGAAGCACTATACCCAACAAATTGCTGCTTTGCTGTAAATTTACATACATTTCAGACAACGACATTTCAATTTTTCTTTACTTTTCTCAGCTTGAATACCGGAATGCACTGTGCTATGGACATAAATGTACACCATTGAGTTGAATACACAAAATATCAATAAATCTATAAAATATTTTAGATAGTATGCAGTGTAATCGTCACTGAAACTGAAACCTCATTTCTTGTTCTCATCATTTTGAACAGATTGCTTTTGAAATTATTAATTTAGATGGGAGTCAAAATTGGATTGAAATATTACAAATATTTCTAATAACAGCTACAATATTAATACTTTTTTTTTCAATCAAATCGCAATACATATATGAGGAATTTGCAGTTTCTTTCTTTTGCCAGTGTATATCTCTAAAATTAGTTGTTCGGTTGCCGCCTTGTCCGTCTTTGGCGTTCTCTCTGTTTCGTCGCTTTGCTGTTTCGCTGTCTTCTGTCTGTCTAGCTGTCTCTGTCTCAATCTATCTGTCCTCTTGCCCACTCTTTGCACTTTCTGCCCGTCTGTCCACGTCTGTCTTCATCTCATCAAGTTCTATTTACCCTGGACAAAGGTCAAGGTCAAAGCAATCTGCAAGATTCTCAGAGCATGTGACAGATGTCTACCAAAAGGCTGATCATGACAGAGTTCTGTTAGCTCAACCAATTGCCTGCCATGGTGTTGTTAGGCTGGTTTGACTGACCTAAGAACATGCTGTTGTCCAGTTTTCTATTATCCGAGTAAAGGCTTTGAACAATTCATGAATCAGTGAGATATACTGGTCGCAGTTGTTGGTATGGAATCCACCAGGTGTTTTAGATAGGATATTGTTAAAGTCCTTCAGATTTGAGACAATCATTACCATATGATATATAGTCCTTATTGTTCAAAGAAAACTGTACAAGACTTCTAACATTGAACAGCTGATATAATATTATATTACTTTAAACACAGTGTCCTGACAAATGACCATAGTGACTTATAATCAAGTGGGAGGTGGTTTATGATTTTGATAAAAATCACTTTTTGCCCTACCACAGAAATTTCATTTTTTTTTTTGCATACAGGGGCAAACTATTTAATCTTATATGGCTTGCCATAGTAAATGAAAGTTTAAACTCCTCGTTCCAAACATTATCAAAGTAGAAGATCAGACTGTAGCTCTTTATAAGGCAAATAAATAAGTAATTAATATAAAATATATCTATTGAGGAGCTCATGGGCAGGTATTTCCAAAACTTATTATTATTATTATTATGAATAAACAAAATAATAATAAGTTTTGGAAATACCTGCCCATGAGCGTGAGAATCCACCTTCCATTCATGGGAAGGACAATCAATCAATCAATCAATCAATTCATCAATTCATCAATCAATCCATCAACCAATCATCGTAACTTGAGGATAGTTTGCATTTTAATATGTTAAAAGTGTCAAATAGTTAAAAACTGTTTTTCAGTCCAGTCTTGTCGTCTTCCTTCAGCAATCTTTCCAGAACTTGTGGGGGCAGTGTAGAAGTGATTTTTCAAAGAAATCCAAGCTTTTTTTCCAGAGTTATTGTCTCGAATACCGCAGTAAATCATGTGGATTACTTCATACATGCCGGAGGAAATTCTTTGTGACTGACTAACTATGAAGCTTGATGAATATTTCATTTAAGAATGCAGTATACCTACATTGTATATTTATGTATATGAAAATACAAAGTTGGCATCTCCGTACTTTCTTAGGCATTCTTCCTTTTGTGCCTGACGTACAATATATTCTCTTGACATTTGTCTCTCATGTTTTTCTGTGTCATCCACAGCTTTCATACTAAAACACCATTTTTCTTTGTGAGCAACAATTTCGACAAAACAAGGAGTAACAACAAAGCAACACTATTGAATAGTTCGCTCCAAGTATTGGACTAGCTGCAGTAGAATGTGGAATACAAACTCCTAAAGGTCAGGGTTCATAATGCTTTGGCGAACTTGTCCAATTCACAAACTCTTTATGTGCAAACAGGCAGAATAATGACACTTGTGTCTGCTTATGTTTCACAGCATGATTCCAACATGATCAAAGGAAATGGTATAGAAGGTGAACAAGTTGTGACAAAAGTATTTTTAGCCATAGGCGTAGGAGGTGGGGGGGGGGGGGGGGCAAAAAGTCGAAAAATTCGGGCAGAAAGGGGTTGTAGCTGTTTTACCCTGGAGGTAAATAGAATTCTTTGTCACGTAAAAGTCAGAGGTCACAATGCATTGATGAACCTGTCAGAATCTACACTGAAACAATGCATAACAGTGTCAATCCCAAGTTTCA
The DNA here is from genome assembly GCA_932294295.1 of Alitta virens. NCBI lineage: Eukaryota > Metazoa > Annelida > Polychaeta > Phyllodocida > Nereididae > Alitta > Alitta virens. The sequence continues at coordinate 28,576,956 of OW028584.1, read as the reverse complement.
TCTTATCGTAATGTCTGGCTGTGGCAGTAAGGTTTAAGTTTTAAGTTTTTTCTTTTTCTTGACACATGGTCCATACAATTTTACACTGATACATTCAATACAGTTATGCATATACATAATAATTTTAATATATTCAATGTCAAGAAGGGAAACAACAGAGTTTAGAAAAAGACTTCGTTGGAATGTTGGATACTGTAAAATTTAAAATTCAGACTCTTCATTTTGCAAATTAAGAATGTAGGGACAAACATACACACACAGTTATATGTACATGAGATCTCACAAACAACAGTGCTGTAAAATTATGCAATAGTTAGCTTCTTATGATAACTAAAGACCCTTTTTCATATTGAATCTATTTACAGGTATTATTATAAAAGGTATCCATGCATGTTCAAGATTAGTGTGAGGGTTATCGATTGTAAACAGAATATTGTAGATACAATTATAGCCGCCTGAAACAACCATATGTTATGAATAAACATTATGTGTAATAACGGGTGAGGGCCTGGCTCAGCGGTAGTGCACTGGGCTTCCAACCACTGGGTTCCCGGTTCAATTCCCGGTCGAGCCTAAATCGAATGGCTGTTTCATCCATGATCTCATTGTCATGGTCCCTGCCTTTCCTAATTAGCCCATCAGGTGCAGAAATACAGGACGTAAAGCCTTTATCCATCCACCACCCACATGTAATGACTAAATGCTAAAATAATGAGAAAAAAGCAATGTCAATGCAGCAAGCAAATCAGTAACATATAAACATGTAGTTCAATGAAACAAATTCAACTGGATTCAAATTTCCAAACAGTTAAGAGTAGGCCTTTGTAAAGGAAGTCCAGGATGCCTTTTAACTGAGAATTGATGTTATCTCCACAAAGATGTATTTAACAACCAATAAATATGGAAATGCTTTGCTGGTAGAAATCGGAATTTTCTGCTCATAAGAATTGATCTTGTCAGCTTCTGTAATTGAAGCACATCAAAAAAATTATTCTGTCTTCAGAGATAAGGATTTGGAAGGATTTGTTATGAAAACTGGCTTTGCGCTGTCAATAAGCTGTAAAATATTACCTCTCTGATGGGAGATGATTTTCAATATTTCTGCAGAAAAGCAAAAGGCAGTTTAGTTAGAAAGGTAATGATAACATTGCGAGAAAGCTTAGGAAATTAATGTGTGAGACTATTACAGGAAATTCCTTTAAATCCCAAAACATATCTGCAGTATTGAAAATCAACAATGTGTAATGAGTAATTACAGCTGTAAGATTCACAATCTGAATATTTCACATTCACAAAAGAACAAGTTTAAAAGTTACAAGACTTGAGTTAGACGTTTCTTGAGTCAATAGGCACAGATAATACAGTTTAGATTTAGCAAAACAATAATTTTTGTAAACCTGAGGCAGTGATTTGTAATAAATTACAAAAAAACAAAAACATAAACACATGACAAAAATCACCAGAAGAGTGAGAGAGTGAGAGAGTGAGAGAATGAGAGAATGAGAGAATGAGAGAATGAGATAATGACAGAGTGACAGAGTGACAGAGTGACAGAATGACAGAGTGACAGAGTGACAGAGTGACAAAGTGACAGAGTGACAGAGTGACAGATAGCATTTGATATGAAACAGTTGATAATCTTTCCAAATTCCAGATAATTTTCAATTAGGATATGAAATTTATTCTAGGTATGAACTTTGTGGCAATACAAGAAAATATCTGTTGCATATTCCTGTGGGAATTTCTTGTTTCTATTTTTCTTAAAGTTATAAAACATTGCCTCTAATATTGCTCTATAGATGCTTAATTTTAATCATATTCTCATATAAATTGATAAACAACATTGTGATTCCGGCCAAAAGACCAAATTGCAATATTGGAAAACAGAAACAGGAAATAGTGTCTCCCCCCCCCCCCCGGAAAGGGAAAACAAGCAGTGTGCTCGTAGTCACTATGACAACAGGAAAGAGTAATTATTGGATCAAAGTAAAGGTCATGACCTCTGCCTCTGCATAGCCTCTCCTATTCTTTGGAAATAGGGTCAAGCCAGGGTCTGCCTGGGGCTTTTGTGACTGGGTTTTATGTAGCCCCTTCGCCTCAGAATTTGCCCTCCACTTCTAGGGATTAAAAGTTGTTCCCTGGGTTATGTCAAGAGCGACCTTTCCACAGAGAGAAAAAACGCAAAGTACAAGAATTACAAGCAGACAAACATTATGGATTACCACAATTTAGGTCTTGTAAGCAAGCAGCTTCTCTCAACAGACTTGGTCAGGGTAGCGTTCTAAAAAAACGCAGATGGAAGTGAATTTTTTATTATGATGTGAGGTCTACTTAATGGACATTTTCTATGATAAAAATGAAAAGAAACTATAAATCAACTGTGGAAGTAATACTAATCGTATGCTGATCATTTCTAAGCTTTTTAGTTATCACCGGTCTATAAAGACAGGCTTTCTTCCATAATAAGAAACTGCTGGGTGTGCTAGAGGCTGTTCAAGGGAGTGAACCATCAATGGCAGTGATTGCTAAAAGCAGCAGCAGCAGTTGTAGTTGTAGTAGTAGTAGTAATAGTAGCAGTAGTAGTAGTAGTGGTAGTAGTAGTAGTAGTAGTAGTAGTAGTAGTAGTAGTAGTAGTAGTAATATTAGCAGTGGGTAGAACTGTATTAAATTTGAATTTATGTAATTTTTTGTCATGTAGTTAACATTATACTTGATGTACTTAATATGTTTAACCATGATTATTGGTTATGGTAATACTCATGTTTATTTAGCAACAAAAACGCTGGATTTGTTCCAGTAAGGACACTTGTGTGATACTCTTGCCAATATATCACTTTCACGACAACCAGAACTCTTTTCAGTCTCAGCACACCCTGTACATCCAATCATATTCTAGTCCATGCACTCACATTTCTCTGACTTGAAAAGGACTATATTGCAATCATCGAATCACTACAAGTTTGGAGGGCAAATACGTCAATACAGTTATGCCCGGGAATTGGAGAAGCCCGAAGAGGAATTTTGCCCATAGTTTTTCTGCAGCGTTACAGTCTGGCTTTTATCAGACTGATATTGGATAGCTGAGATTTGATGATGCCATCCGCTACCTTAGTGACCGGTCGTTATTCATGGCTGCTTGAACTAATCGGTCATAGTGCCTCAGGCAACCGTGAAGAGATATGTTTCCGCGTATATGTTTTTTTTCCTATTCTGCTTCTTGTAGTCTTGTGGTAAACAGCCATTCAAAGATATAACCTATCTGGCCCAGCCAGAAATTGTATGGGTTAAGATACTCGACTTTGAGTATGATTCATATATGGAAATATACATTTCACTGAGTCACTATATTTACTACAAGTTTGCTTTTACCAGGACAGAAAGTCTCAGAAGTTCATGCTGCTTTGCTGTGCTCAGTCGGAAACTTTTTTGTACCAGACCTTAATCTATAGAACATCTTATACCAACGTATCTGACTGCTTAGGAGTACTACTAACTAAAGATCATTTTTAAAATTCTTAAAACATACCTGGTGAAGTTTGTCTTCACTTTTTGTGCAACACCAAATAAGGCAGTCCTAAATCTGTTGCTCTATGTCCATAGTTTCAGCTAATTTTTCGCAAGAAGTCCTGGGTTACCACATTTAAAATGCGTAAAATAATGTTTTAGACATATTTGTAATTGGTTATTCACAATACCAGCAGGCCATTTTATTATATCATATATTTGTCAGAATTCATAGTTGTCAAAATCAGTCAAATGTCATAGTTGTATGACAATTTGTGTCATTTCAAAGGAAATATTCCTTTTCGGAGGTATACAAACTTTTCACTTCTTTGGGCTTACAGTTCACCTACATTACAGCACTCTATGGTATGGTATTCGATGGTATGGTATGGAAAGTGCAGCTCTCTAAGGCAAGTTTTTGCCGCTATCAAGGGTTGATTAATGAGGTGAGAGAGAGAAGTCCACCCATGTTATACTTTACCCCATGGATGGGATCTTTTACTTTCCTCAGCATAGACACAGAGTTCAAGGGACCGAAAATTAAATATCTCATGCGAACGATATCCAGCTGGAATGTAGCTCATGAAGAGTGCTCGGGCTGGGGTTCCAACCAAGGACCTTCAGCAGAGCTAGCAAATGTGGAATTGATGGATGCCTTATTACCATTAGGCCACCCAGTTGTGTATTTGGGTCAATATGCACTCTACAATTAGCATCACTGCCTATAGCCAAGTACCCATATACACCTGGGTGGTGTGTAGCAGTGGTTCAAGGAGGATCTGCTCAGTTTCTCCGTTCCGTGACTGGGTTTGAACCCACGACCTTGTGCATTCGAGTCTAATGCCTTAACACTAAACAATGATTCAGATTCAGATTCAGATTCAGATCACATTTATTTGCTCTATTTTCTTTTTTTTTTTTACATCTTTTCCACATTAAAACAGTGTAGAGCTGGGGGACAATGGCACCCACACACTTTGCGATATAGTTAGGATATTCACCCAACTCTGGTTAGCGTGCACATTGAAACAACTAATCATTGCAAGTAATTGGTCATTTACCCCACCCAGTCTTCTATCTTCTGGTGTATTGTTTGGTTCCCTGATGAGTATACATGATATGGAATAATGACACTATCCAATTAACAAAACAATGGTTTGTTATAGCAATTCAGATCTAAGAAGAATATTGCCCTATCTATTACGTGTTTTCATATATGCTGAAAAGTTGCAGATATCTGATAATTAGCATTTCTCATGAACACTATTGTTATCCGGAAATTAATTGCCATAATTGTGTATAAAGCAATCAATAAGAAAGCAAAAGTTAATATTCTCCCTAATTTAAGGTGTATAGATTGTGATCCTAGTGGTTTCCTTAGTAAAAGCAGAGTCTTATAGTAAATTATAATGATGAGTTAAACATTCAAGTATAATTGAATTGTGGGATGCCCCATAAAATCACATTCTGACACATGCATACATGTTTTATATATTAACTTCCATACAATGAAAGTGCAACGATAAATAAAAAAAAAACAGTGCACGAAAATATTAAGTGTCTGTCATCAATGCAAACAACAGCAGTTTTTTTAACTTGTTGACAAATCAGTGAAAGGATGTTACCTGATTTTCTTTTATCATGAAGAATGTAGTTGGCTTTGACATTTTAAGGTGTTTTTCTTTCAACAGAGAGCCCGTGAGTAACTTTCCTAAAGATACGACACTCCCAGGCTTTTAAAGTATCCAGGAATTAACTAGTACCAAATAAATATATTTTCACCCCTGAACAGTCTAATTATTATCATGGAAAATTTTACTGATTTCATCATTGGGTATTTTAAAATCTTGCAAAATTACTCAGCATTAAATAGTGTTTATTATTGAACATACCTTTTATTTTCGAATATGTGTGGAAAAACTTTGTTTGAGACCGTATTAAGATATTATTTTTAACTAATTGCATCAGATTCATCTGTCAATCTTTTTAATATCTGTTATCCCTGTTATACAACTTATTTCCAAAACGTAATTATTTCACGTTAGAACTTAAATATCAGAAGTTGTTTGAGCATAAATATCAGACGTTGCTTGAGCATGTTTTTATCCCTAAACCCAAGTGTTATATTTTTTTCTTTGTTTTTCAGTTTGTTTTCTCTTCTATTATAACTTATTCTTAGTTAAGGGTGTTTTTTTGATACCATGTCTTATTTTCTCATAATTAAATGAACAGTATTGTTTGCTGAATCATTTATTTTGTAATAAATTATTTTTATCTAAATTTATTGTCTTGCTATTTCTCTAACATTATAGAATGTAAGGCCATGAGTCACAATGGAGCGATCATTGTTTGTATACATACAACTTTTATCGACTTCCAAACTCTATTTGAAAAAAATAAAAAATACAAATTTCAAGTGCAAAAGGCTTGAAATGAGATTGATCTCTGGAAGACAAAGTTCAAAGAGTGTGAAAAACAATCTACAGTGCAATTTGGGAACTGCACGAAATTACATAATTGACATTTAACCAATTGATTTTGGAGAGAAAGTGGTATAATTATCAAGAAGTTTATGTATGTGTATATTTATAAATATACATTTGTATATATATATATATTCATTTCAAGCTCAGCGGCTTAGCATAGATCTTATTAATATATCCAAATATAAAATTCTGAAATGTCGCAAATCAAAATTTAGTATAGTTAGACTGTTAAAACAATTCATTATGATACTATTTTTAAGAGCTGCTATACATAGTATGCTAAGTAAACCTGCTGGTATAATAGCCTTATAATTATATACCAATCATGATGCTGGATGCAGATCACTGGTTTGTCAAAAGGTTTGGTCACTTCATTTATGACACAACATATTCAATGTTATCCTCTGTCACTGCTAGATATTTTCAGTATCCCTCATTCGCCTGCCGTATTTCCATATCTCCACAATGAAAAAGAGTGCAATATTAACTTGGTATTGAAATTTTGCCAGGAAACTGGAGATTCTCATAGTGGAGGCTCACAAAATAACTTTTCTTGCACGGATTATTTTCGGTTATTAGTTTTGTGAATTAAAAGTGACAAATGTGAAATGAATTTCATTCATTTTTTATGAGCAAAAAGAGAGTTAAAGGATAAAATCGTTATCACCCTTAATCTTGAGAATACCAGAATTTATTGAATATACCAACTGAATGGAACACATATTGGTCACCATTGGGCACTTCAGTTGTAAAAAATACGGAAAGTTTATTCTGATTAGTAGCCTTGAGTACTGTAACTGGGAATTGAACCTGGGACCTTTCAAAAGCGGACTGTAGCACCTTTCCCATTCTGCCAGTGGCAAATAAAATGACAGAAAAATATGTAAATTTCTCCAAAAAAGCAGAATAACATTCTTTCCTGTTTTAGCCTCAATATCACTGCCCATGGTTGTTGCTTTGATAAGTGAAACAAAAATCAATAGCAGATAAGACCAAGAAATGAGAAAGGTCCTTTGATAGCTTGGTAACCATTTGTGTACGAGTGTAGCAATTTGTGTATTGAGAAAAATGCTCCATATCATGTAAACATGGCGATCAAAGATTAAATATACACAGAGTTTACACTTCTTCATTTGCATAATAGTCCAGTAGAACTGTCAAAAAGTAGGGTAAGCGTAACATGGAGTATGGCAGCAATTGTTTTGTTGATACTGGGTAATTTGAGGTCGCTGATTCCAAATCTGACAGGTGCCAGTTTGGCATCCTTGAGCATTTTGAGATATTCACAAAAACAGTTGCCATGGTAACAAAAATTTGCATTTTCAATATTCCACATCCTCATTGTCCTAATGGACGAGCCTATTTTAATGGGTCGTACTATACACCACGTCTTTTTCCATAGTTCCATTCAGGACCTTGACCTTTGACACCTAGGCCATTACCCAGTATTAAGTCATAAGCATGATACTATTCAAAATTTTCATTTGGAACTAAATATTTCACAATATGGGAAAGTTATTTGTTTTTTTCTAATAAATGTCACTTCCCTCAATGCAATATACGTTGGTAACTGGGCAGCTATAACAGCATTTTGGTTGCCATGGATACCAAAAACAAAGTGTCATCAGAAAGTAATTTTCATAAGCTTTCATATGATATGCCATTTGTGTGGTTTTCTGGCATATGTATGGATTATAGCAATCTTGCTAATTCACATTTTCTGTTGAATATTTAAAAATGCAATTTTTTGTTACCATGGCAACTGTTTTTGTGAATATCTAAAAATGCTCAAGGATGCCAAACTGGCATCTATCAGATTTGGAATCAGCACCATCAAATTACCCAATATCAACCAAAAAATAGCTGCCATACTCCATGTTAACGTTCACCAATGATTCTATTGGGCAAGAGCCATCCGCAAAGGATTGTTAAATAATTTAATAAAGGCTAAATGAACCAATGTCAGCTTGTTCAGGGGGTTTTTTTTTTTTCACAATAATACAATATCAATCCCGCAGAAATATGACGTCACAATAAAGAAAAATTACAATGACGTCACTGAGGCGATTATGAAGACACTATCACAAGAGATGCCCTTCACTAACCCTAACAATTATTGAGCATCTTCTCATCTATTTGGGGAACTTGTGATGTCAAATGTAACAACACAGCTCACTAATGTAACCTTCATGACTGTAATGTGTAACATCAATATTATGATGATAGTGTGTTATGTTTGACATTTCCCTCTTGGGCAACACACAATGACAATGTTCAACATGTAAAGGTTCAACCAAAAACAAGATGGCATATGAATTCAAGAAATGTTGATCACTCTACTTGTCTCTTTAAGTTTGATGTTTTTGGTGCTGCCATCAGCAAATTAAAATGGCATAGCATTTGCATCTTGTCATTAAAGTACACATCAAAGCTGAAGTTAGCGTGGCTTAAAACAATAAAGATGTCGCAGAAGAATTTGAGGCCAGCTAGAGACAAACATGGCAAATCCAATTGATAGTGATTTCCTAATGGCGGTTCTGGAAATTCTGGAAATCAACGAGATTTGAATGATGAAATTAAATGGTCCATAATTGCCAAACCAACAGAGTATCCAGTGTTAGCCAAGGATGTCCAGGGATGCCTTCCATAAGTGAAGAATTTATGGTTATTAGCCATGCAAGTGATTTATAATGAATAAACACAATGAAAAACTGTTAAACTCATAGAATATAGACTGTTGAAACATATGGATTGTGTTGACGAATATTATGATAAAAGATGTTTTTGATGGCGGACGTGGATGGACAATTTCTACAAATTCGTTCGATTTATATTTCCTGTGTGTAAAATCTGTTCAAGCCTTCATCTGTTATAATAAATATTTTTACAACAGGATGACTCAGCCAAGGATATTGAAACATATTTTACTGTACTTTTAACTGATTACCACAAATGCAACCATTTTTTAGGTGAAAGTCTTGGAAACCTAGTTTTCTAATATACTTTTGAATGATTTGTTTTGTGATTAAAATAGTCGTTTATGTTAATGAATTTTATTTATTTATCATTATTCTTTTGTTGCTTTTTTAAATGCCGCCTGCCTTTCACAGAATTCTTTTTAATCTTGTAATAACTCGCAAGCTTATGCTTTAAACAATGTGATGTACGGAAGAAACAGCACCACCCAAAAGACGTTAGTCAGCAATTTATTGCTTAGAACTGATGTTATTGCTCCTGAGTGCTGTAATCAGACAATGGCCCAGGTCACATTGTAGGTACAATGACCTCTCTTGGTCATGTCATAAATTTCCAGGTCCAGACATTATCAATATGAGCTAGGTCAGCAGTCGCCCTGAGTACATTGACCTAAAGTGTGGTAGCATCTGCTCTCTAAAAATATAAATAGTGAATTTAGTATTTGATACCTATATCAACGTTTAGTGCATTGCTAAATGTTGAATTGTTATGTGATAATCGAAATATTAACTACTTCATAGCATTACAAATTTTTTAATTAAATGCATCCTAGTGAGAACAAAGAAAGGACTTCATAACATATCATGCAATTAAGATAAAATGAGGCTGTTCCTATTCAGTATTGAACATTGATCAATTTAATTTAATTCTGAAGTGCTTCGCCATTCTTGAATTGGTTTAGTGACTGATTTCAAACTCTATCAAAAGTTTTAACTCTATTTTAGCTTGTTTACATGTACTCTTAACAGCTTAGCTTCAGTTGGAACCACATTATTTAGCAATCTAAATAAGTTATTTTATTTTTGCTTGAATTGGAAATTCCGCTCTCTGACCTTACTGCCAGGCCCTCTTGACCCAAACAGGTCATCCAATAAATCTCGAAGTCTGGGGCATTATCAGTATGAACTTGATCTAATGCCATAGCTCACTTGACCAGCCGATCAGTTTTACTCGCACTCGATGACCCTAACAATATCATTGGGCTTGGGAAGTATTTCCAATTTACTTTTGCAATTCTGTATTTTGTGGCTGAGCAGCGATAACTTATGGATGGGTGGATGGGTGATTAGGGCTTTACGTCCTGTATTTCTGCACCTGATGGGCTAATTAGGACAGGCAGGGACCATGGTAATGAGACGAAGGATGAAACAGCCATCCAACTTAGGCACGACCGGTATGGAAGTTTTCATTATATCATTGTGGATAAACTATGAAGAAAACAGAAACACCACATTATGTTGAAAATAAATCTAAAATATTATCAAATCACATAACACTGTGTGTTGTCACCTCACAGCCCAGCGACCTAATTTTGGACATTATTTGCTAGTTCACCTAGTTAAACAAAATGATTGGTTAAACTATGTAGCCAATAGGCTAAGCATAGAATTTATAAATCTTCTCTTAAAAATACAAAAGAAATGGATTCAAAATTTTTTAGTTCAAGCAATTGTTCTGAATTCAATTTTTGTCAGGACAAGAATCGCGTAAACTCAGCACATGAACAATAAATTATTCTGTAATTTCATTGTTAGACCTTTAATACAATAATCCAGCCTATAGACTGTAAGATAAATTAATTCATTTACTTTAGATGAGTAAATGAGCAAAGCATGTACATAATTAGGTCACTGGGCTGTGAGGTGATGATACACAATGATAAGATAATGAAAGACAACTTACAATTTCATATTGTGCATTCTCCCAATGTGTTGTGATAATATTCCAATATGCTCATTGTCGCTTTCACATACTGTTCTGTAAAGATCCTACCATGCTCATTATAACAACATAATATAATACTTTATTGGTCACCTTGGACAAAGTGAAACTCATTTTGGGAAATAGCCTCAAGGAAACTCATTCAATACTGATATACAAAAAATACTGACAGGACAGGCAGGGACCATGATAATGAGATGATGGATGAAACAGCCATCCAACTTAGGTTCGACCGGGAATCGAACCCAGGACCCAGTGGTGGGAAGCTCAACACACTACCACTGAGCTAGGCCTCCGACCCAAAGAGTTGCAGCCTATACAGCACTGTAGTAAACGTATTAAAACTTTATGTCAAGTCGTATGACAATCAGTAGTGACCTATGACAAACATATGTCAAAAGTGCCACTGACCAAGCAAGGTCTGCACGACAGATTACAAAAATGCTAGACTTGGTCATCTAAGTAAAACCTTCGGCATACTTCATTTCATGAACCTCATAATCTACACAGAAGTACACCCATGAGAAATACACAGAATATAACTCTGATGCTCTGAAAAGTGTGACAATGGAAGGCAACAAGTTATGAGCCTCAGAAGCTATCCTCTTTTCAAGGCATACTTTAGTGATCTTCGTCCACATACATACTTAATATACCCTTTGTGGTCTCCTTTTTATGTGGGGGTGTGTCATTGTGTTCTTTAAGGTAAGTTTATTTACCAGAGAAAACAAAGCTTGTCTTCGTATAACGGATACAACATGTTAAAAAATACAATATTACACATGACAATTTTCTATAACATGAGTTTGGATAATAATTTACAATCACATTAATTAAAACAAAGTACTAATTACAAGCATAATAGTTGTTAAGAGTTCATTTATACTGCAATTCAGAATACTTGTTACATATCCACATTGAAACCTGAAGAAAAATATATTGCTGATCTTTGATAAAGTCCTTGGATATAACCAACAAAAATGTTAGGTAACTATCGACTATTAGGGATATAACTAACTGATGCTCAATTAGGCATATTTACTAATTTTCTTGACGGTTTGTTTTGTTTTGTTTTATTGCCACGCAAGACAAGTTCAGTTTGTATTCAGGAGGGAACAATGGGTATTCAGAACAATGGGAAAACTGTTTGAATGAAGTATAAAGGTGTGGTTAATATGCAATTTGAAATTTGTTTGCCATCAATAGAAATGTATATGTCTAGATTCCATGGGATGTATGATTAATGTAGCAGCATATGCAGTTTAGTGTGGAGTGGATGTGCATGTCCATATGCTGCCCTCTACTGTTAACATTCCATCTTCGTTGTCCTAATGGACGAGCCTATTTTAATGGGTCGTACTGTACACTATGTATATTTGCATAGGTACCAATATGTTATTGGCACACAAAAAAGACAAGCCAGTAGAGGGAAAGAACAATTGAAATGGAAGACATTCGCAAAGCCTTACACAGTTGGACAAACAAAAAATAAGCCAGAATAGGTTTTCATGAATGCTAAGGTCCCTTATTTTCTGCAAGAAACACACTATGCAAAACACATTAATATTTTATTAAACCAATTTTTATGATGGAATGGTTTTCCCCTGAAGTTTCAATTGTAAAACTAGTCTTGAATAGTACTGCTCGGCAGCTATCTTTTTACAGAATTTTTCTAATTTTTAATTCAGACTTTCAACTCCTTTCAAATGTCTCGCCTTCCTGACAAGTTCCCCCTTGCTAACCTTTTCTTGTTTTGTGCCCATATTATTCAAGTTGAGATAAACCCTCGGTTAATGCCAAAATGAATCAAGTTGTTCAATGAGGCCAAACCCATTTTACATCACTATTGTTGTGAGAATAGGCACATTATCTTCATGAAATGTTAAAGTTTGACTGTTATCACCAGAAAACAGTATTTCAAAGTTGAAAAAAAAAGCCCTTATCACCAAACTTTCAAGCATTTTTTTGTAATTACAGACTTGGTGCCCTCCACATACTAATGCTTGCCTCATTATTATGTTTTGCCCAGGAGTGTATATCATTAATCTTATTCCATTTCAAATACAGCTCCTAAAAGAGTGTTTGCAGTAACAATGCCCATTTTAGCTGCTTGATAATTTTAACACAAATGGTGCTTGTGGTGACACTGACTTGATGGATGGCTCCGTGAGACACAACTGGGCGATAGAGTAATCAGTTTTTGGTTCACTCGAACTACAAGTTATTTACAGCATATAGACGTTTCTTTGTTGGTACTATACCTTCAGTATGTCCCTCTTGTCAATTTATCTTTCATGTTACAGTGTTGTGCATAAGTAAGTGAACCCCCCCCCCCCCCCCCAAAACAAATTTTAATTTATTTATATTAATGACCATCAAAGCGAAAAACATCGTTTAGAAAGTGATGATTTGAGGACATCAAATTATTTAGTGTAGATTTATTTGATGATGCTGTTTTGCTTCTTTGATCAAGTACCACATATACAAATTAGTTACAAAAATGTTTGCCTTATTTGTTTTTTCAGTAGGGCTCAATTACAGTAACTGAGCCAGGTGTAAAGTCTGAACTGCACATGGTCTACCCTTGTGTATTTTTACATATGAAATGTAGTGATAGATAAGCCCAAGAGGGCTGGGTACCATCTTTTTGTGTAGCATCTGTTTGTAATATTAATTATACCTATCTATCACTATAATGAATTTAACAATACAATACAATACAATACAATACAATATAATACAATACAACATATGAGCGGCAACGTAACTACATTAGTGCCTTTATGATACGCACATCGGGGTATGATATCATATCCTGCTGTGGCTGTGACTGTGTCTGTGGAGAGAGCGATCTCGCCACGCTTGACTCTCACTACTAATTGCCCCCTGACAGGTGGCATTTAGGACTAAACGTTATCAGAACCACACGCCCCTTGAGCACTCTCCGTGTAGATGTCATTGACATAATTAACATAATTTATCTGTTAACATCGCTGGTGTTTTATTAGTAAAACATTTGAGATGTATAAAGTGTAAATTTTTTTAATATTTCAGAGTATTACTTAATAGCAAAAAAAAGTTATCCTTTTCAGTTAGTACGCCTATAGCTTGAAATACACTTTATTCAGCTCTTCTTCATTGCAATTTAATACTGTTATTAGCTCTATGCAACTACTTTATTACTGGAAATTCTCTACCACTAATTCAGTACAGTTCGATAAACATAGGCGTTTCTCTGTGTTAATAAAGAATATGGTGCACATTGCAGGGGGTGCTTAATTGAGTCATTATATATCTACCATTTCAGATACCCCCAATAGTCCTTATTCGACCGTGAATGTACATTACAATGGTGCCTAGCCAGGTGATCGAATGAATGCCCCATTAGCAATATTCTCAGGGTGCTCAGAGCAAAACTTATGATAAGAATCTGCCCCCGCTACTAAATGTGATAAGATATACCCCCCAAGGATGTATTAGCACAGACTGAGTATACATTTAGTCCTCATACATCGTACATCAAACTGACTCAGACAATGAGCCATCTCATCGGTCCAGTTATTTCAGTCCTGGGACTCTGATACGGAGTTTGAAGCACCTGATCCTATCTTAATCGAGTGTGCTATCTCGATCTGCGTATGTACTTTAGTTTAGGTGCACCATACTACATATCTCGATGGAATAGCCAATTTTTAAATGAAATAAAGTCAAGAAGAAAATCTTTCTTTGCAAGTTCGCTGTAAATAAATAAAAAACATAGCTTTCAAATCGGAAAAAATTTAATGACAGTACTAGGAACTCAATCATTTTTTTTTTTCGTAAGAGCGTGACATGGAAATTATTTAAATGAGAAATATATATATATATATATACACATATCAATATAACGTTATAATACAAGTTATGTACAAAAAAGTTGGTAAGCACAGGTTAAATGAAACAGCACCGTAAACATTACGATAAAATAATCTGTAAGACTAACATAACAGTGGGCAAGACGCACCTTTCTATGCAACTAGGCCTAAAAAATGTACAAAACAACAACTATACTATGAAATTAAAGACTGTACAGCGATATTCATGAGTATGACATGCAAGTGGCAAGACGCTCAACTCGGTATGAAATGTGACATGGTAACATACAAAAGGGTTATTCGATAAAATAAAAATGCGTTAAAAAAGTAAAACTAAAAACTATGCCTAAGTAAAATCATTGCTGGACGGGTCTATTGTTTCTCAGCCGATGACCGATGACATTGGCCACGTCTATCCAGTCGCGCTCCCGGGCAAGGCGCACTCGATACACCCTCGGCTGAGCAGCGTGCTCGCCAGCATGATTTGCCGGTTCCTCAGCCCTGTCAACACCGCCCTCATCCATCTCAATCACATCGTAGTGCTCATCCAGGGGGGCATCATCCATGTTAGGTCTGCCATTAGGTTGTTCATACATCACTCCATCGTCATCCTCATGTTCAACATCGTCATCATTATCATCATCATTTGCATCAGCAGCAACATAAACCCTCCAAATGGCCATGAAAAGTCTCACCATGCGCAGTTCATTGACATCAGCTGTGGCATAAATCCCCCAAACTACCATCAATAGTCTCAGCAGACGACGCGTGGTGGCATATTGCTGTCTGATCGAATCACGTTGTCCAGTAAGGTATGCAATAATTCTCTCCAGGGTTCATTTATACTTAAATTAGTCCATCACAGACACTAGCATTTACAACTTTACATCGACATTGCAGACACTGACGTCCAAATTTTTTCATCAGCTGACAAGTGTTCGCTTAGTTTACTACTACAAAGTCTTCTCAAATCACTTTAACTCGTGTAGCTATAATGAGAAATTGAGTATACCTAGACTTGAAAGGGTGTGGTGCTGGGTGGAGTACCTCGATCCAATGTGTGAATGTCACAACAAGTCCAGTTGCAACATTTGGCGATCAGGTGTACTGGATACAGCATTAGTGCAAGACATTTCAAACAGCAGGCAACGGCAAACAGGGGCGGATCATCTGACCTAGCGTGGCTGTTAATACGGGCGTGCAAGTTGACCAAACTCACCAGTATGCAACACGTCATGATCCCTCCAAAAATACTGCTCAATATCGTCCAGACTATCATTCCAGTGCCATAGGTTTTTAGCGATGACTTCGTTCCTATCAGAGGCTCTTCAACAGCGACTACGTCATCCTTAGGGTCACTGACAGTCGTCCTAGTCCATGAAGTGACAGTCACGCGCGGTTTTGAAGATCCAAGGTCGTTCGCCAAACAGCGTGCCCATGGAAAGGTAGAAATCAGTGTCTCACAGAGGTCTGCTGAAAGTCCCATCACAATCACTCTTTCAAATCCCTTCGTATTCGCCATACTTGACATATCGAATTGGTCATCGGTCGTTTTAATGGTCAGCTTCTTGCCTGGCCTATGCACTTCAGCGAAGAATGGAGCTGCATCTGCATCTTTGCAGAGTACAAAACCAGAAGATGAGCAACTACACTGTCCAGTATTGCCACATATCCATGCAGAACATTCCGCCAAGCTCAACAACAAAACAATCGCGATTTGTCTCATTTTTAACCACCAAAAAAGCGTGCAACTCAAATTTACCCTCTGTCTCTCCTTGCAGTGACAACTTATGCAACCGAAGTAGCTACTGCAACTGACCTACCCCTATGCCATGTAGCAGTACCCCCCATTGTTCCCCCCCCTTACTCACGGTGACCCCAATGCCTAACGTTTGAGTGTTACGTAATAAAACAAAAGACGGTAAAAGTGACCGGCGTCCTAAGACAATGGAAGGAGTATATTAGACGTAGTGTACCCCTGAGTTATACCACATCTGGCCGCGTGGCATCAAGTTGAAAATGTTTAACTTAATACTGGTATTACGTAATAGCTATTTACCCATACAATCAAGTCCAGTTTCAATATCACTATTCATAAACTTAACTGAGCATCAATTAAAAAATATGGATGTGTGACTTAATTGAATTATATATCTACATATCTACATATCTACATACCTACATATATATATATATATATATATATATATATATATATACACAGTTCGAAGTGCAAAATTTTTGTTTATTTTCAAATTTAGCGTTAAAAAACGTCAAGCAGACGAAGCGCTTTTGCTCAATTTAAGATTAGTCATAAGCAAAAAAAGAATGCACTCAAGCCCTTAATGTGACAATCACCGATGCGATCTGTCACGGGCGGGCTGAGCAGGGGGGGCCGCTGAGGCACTCGCATTGTCCTCCAGCAAATACGATGGTATAAAAAGCATGGGTCTGAAGCCGGAGGGCATCTCCACTCACAGCCTGATCGCATTAGCATACGCTAAGACCTCAGTACCAGCTACAATCGGACAGCCATCACCGAGTCACCTCTAGGAACATCATCAGACTGACTCTCTACGTGTAGTATTTCGTCAGAAAAAAATACAGCCAGGTATGTCACTTTTCATGTATTTTGGTTTTTTATTGGTTTATGCTATAGTACAAATTTAGAAAAAACACCGCGCGTGTAAAATTTTTAAACTTTTATTTCACGTTTTTTCACATACAAATGGTAATACATACATAAAAGACGACATATATATTTACACATTTGGTGTACATTTTCAATACTAACACCTACACATATATGACAATGCCGTAAATACATCAAAATTTAATATAGAAGTAAAATCGATAGGTGTAATTCATTTCTTTTATTTCACTTTTTTTCACATGCAGACAGTAATACAGTCATAAAAGAGGTCATATATATATATTTATTTGTGAATTTCGTGTTCATTTTCACTACCAGCAACTGAGCATATGTGACAATGTTGTAAATACCGCAAATTTTAATATAGAAGTAAAATCGACCGTCATAATTCTTTTTTTAAACATGGAGTATTTAACACCGAAATTAGCCCGTAGTAGTAGTAGTAGTAGTAGTAGTAGTAGTAGTAGTAGTTTCACTCGATTGTGTGTATCCGTTAGCTACGCCGTATAGCATTAAACATTGACTTTTCACATCAGGTATTTTGTATAGCATATTCAAAACACTAGAGGGGCTATATTTCCTACTTCGGTAATATACATATATCAATACATAGTAACCGCAATTAGTAGCAGCTAAATACCTAGAATACGTTACACAATGTCTAAATTTTGATATAAAGGTCATCATTTCTCCTTTGTAGGTGCCCTCGCCCATCGAATCGAAAATCTCGATCAAGTTGGACTCTCCATTCAGCGACGTCGTCCGTACACCGTCAACATCAAGACCAGCAGCAGCAGCATCAGTAGTGACAAAGGCACCACAGCCACCACCACCACCACCACCACCGCCACTGCCACCTCCACCGCCGTCACAACCATGAACAGTGAGGACCATCCAGTGTCCCATGTCGCCGCGTAAGTACGAGTTTTCATTACAATTCACTATGTAACAGTATTCACTCTTGCATCGCTTGGCTGGTTTGCAACGTCTGGTACCATGACTCGCTTTCAGGTACTTCAGAGCATTTGAGGGCATAATAGCCATAACGTATGAAGACGTAATTTCATCATTCCAAAGTATTTCGTACAATTGATTAGTGTTCATGTTAAATAGAGATTGCGAGTGTAGTCGATCTCGAATAGTCCAGGGTATGTCACTTTAGTGAGCATGACAACCGATTCCTTTAGAGGCGATTTGAATCGTAGTTCGATTCTCACGCATCCCTCCCTAGTCACTGGGTAGAATTCGTCATAATTTTGAGGGGCTAAGTCAATGACGAATAAGGTATAGCCGTCTCTATATTCCTCTCGATTTATTCTCGCATTGCTAGCGTAATTCGGTTTCCCCTTGTAGAGTTCGGAGTAGCAGTGTAGGTACTTATCTTCGGAGAAATCCAAGTTCAGAGGTCCTCTCGGAGTAGGTGTGCCCGATAGACTCACATTGATGAAAGTGATGTCGTAGTGCATGAAATTGTAGGGGTTCTTGGTTAGGCTCCCTCCCATGGACTCCCCTGACACAAAGCCTAAGACAATTTTGCTGGGTACTCGTCCATTAAACGCATCTTCGATGTAATAGGAAGAAGTGTCTCTAGCCAAGTTGAACTTTCGTAACTCCTCTTTGGTATAGAAATATTTCGCTCTAGAAATTTCCTTCAGCATTACATCCTGGTGACCGAGTAAAATGAGACCTGAGGGGGTCACGTGTTTCAGAATAAGAGTAATATCGACAATCTCCAGCTTGTAATCAGTGGTCTCTCGATTAGCACTCTGTAGTCTAAACTTGTTTGACGTTGGTGTGAGATTCAGGTCAATAGTAACACCGTTTAGTAGATATTTGTTCACTTTAAACACATCGACATCGACTTTCCCTAAAAGTTCGACTGTTCTACTTCCACTCATGGCAGAGGCTCTCTTTTTAAGTCCACTGTTACTTCCAAATGCGAGGCTGACATCATTCATGAATCCGGTGGTGTCCTTGTGAAACAGCGAATTTTCCAGTTCCGAGTCATTTAGTTCAGTCTCACCCAGTAGGGTGTTCATGAAAGCCTTGTAGCTGTAGCCTGTCTGACCCCCTGTCACCACTCTGTCATTAAGTCGCACTTCCACCTGATCCCAGAGTGCATGGGCCAAGTTGTTAACAGGCCCCACACTCCATACGCCTTCATCTGCCTCAACCGCAGACTCGTCATTGGCTGCAGCAGCAGCTGAAGCATCAGCAGCAGCAGCTGAAGCAGCAGCGGCCGCATCTTCACCTCCCTCTGGTAATCTCGAACCATCGCCCCTTACAATTCTCACTCGGGTCGATAGGTAGACATTTGATAAGTCGATATACGAAGTACCCACACCTGGTACGTGAAATTTTACATCGCCCTCGGCAGAAAATTGGTTGACTGGTTTATGGGTCAGGTATTTAACATCAGTTACTCCGAGGTTACTCACTGGTACGCTGAACAAATTTAATGTGTCCTCATAGGCTAGGTCTGATGACTCTAGCACCTTTTCACCGCTTGACATGACGAGTGAATACGTCGTTGATCTTCGGAATTTTCTTGCTAGTAGTCCCAGTCAAACTTTGCCTCCCTCGTTTAAGACGCTGTGCTGTCAACTTGTTCCGCTGATGGACTGAGCCTCCTCGCTCTCTTCCCGAGTTTTTATCACTTTTTGTAGTCAGCTCACCCTGGGTCCGTGCCTGGGTCTGTACCTGGGCCTGGGCCATGTCATTAGACTGTTCTATCGGTGACACCACTGTCAGGGGTAAATTTTCATTGTTCTTATTTCCACCGCTGTCACCCTCCTTGCTTCGTTTGATGACAATGGGCCTCGGTCTATTAGACCATAGAGTGGTGTCCCCCACAGTTTTCCTGAAATGCTCTATCCATGGTTCGGCCTTCATGGCTGCTAGTGATTTGTATCTTTCTTCCATATCAGCTCCAAAGTACACTTGGTAGAGTTTTTTGTCTCACCGTTAAACTCTCCTAATAATTTGCCTCTCGAATCGCAGAGTTCTATCGAAAGATGTCTTACGTCTGACACTCGCAGTGGAACGTAGAGCACTGATTGAACTCGAGCAAAACCGTGTCTTTTTATCTCACCCATTGGTATGGAGCGTAGTACTGGACTGTAGGTATCGCCTACCACAGAGCCTTCTAGCTGGGGACAGTTCACATACATGACATCCCACTTGGTGCGGCCACTATTCCCTAGCGGTACAGCTATGTCCACTAGTCCGAGGTACCAGCGACCACCAGTTAGGCCATTCTTAGGGGGTGTAAATACCTCTGGCATTTGCACAGTGAAGCGGCCTGCATCGTTGTCTGGGTTTATCCCCAGCGTCTGGTCGCTTACCAAGTAAATTAACATTTTTTTTTTTGGTTCTATTTCGAAGTGTATTCTTCTTTTTCTTCTTCTTCTTCTTCTTCCACTTTTCACTGTCTCCTCTTCCTCTTCCTCTTCCTCAGAGACTTGATTCTATCGCTGGGTAACCACTGGTTGTATTTACTAGGCCAAGATTGATATTTAACAAGGCTCTCGCTCGAACCGTCTGCTCCCACTCTCGTTTTGATCACTTTCTCTATTTTGAAGAATGCATCGGGGTCAAATCTCACCGCAACCAGCTCATTAGAATAGAAAGGTCCTGAGACACGTTCACCTCCGTAATCTGTCAAGTAATAAACGGCTACGCCGTCAGAAAATTTTCTAGCTCTTACCGTGAAGACCTCACCGGTAAACTGTTCATCATATGAGCGAGAAAAATTTTTTTGTCTATGATAGGACGCTCTCACTTTATCTCCAATGGCGAATTTGTAGACGCTTCGTTTCCTGTTTCTCGCCGAAGTTACGGCCTTCTTGAAAGCAGCTTCCAGACCTGAGGTATTTCTAGTGACGTACTGGTAGTCCCAAATTGACTGCTCATTGCTCTCATTGACCTGCCATGGACTGACGCCTATGCTCGAATGAATAGTACGATTGTATGATGACACTATATCCTGAAACTCTTCGATGTATGCGTAACTTACTGAGCTGAAAGAATTGGAACAGTCGCTTCTTCAGACCCTTGATCATTGCCTCGGCGTAGTTAGCCTTGGTTTCAGTGTTGGTGTAAATGAGCCTCACTCCCCTCTCGTGTATTAACGAGGTGACCATCGTATTGGTAAATTCAGTACCCCTGTCACTCCTTAGGAATCGAGGTAATGCGTCTCCAGCCTCAGCTGCGGCAAATATTTTCCGGAACCCGTCACTCATGTGTTTCCCTCCTTTACTCTTAAGGGGCTCTGCTCTACAGTATCTTGAGAAGACATCGATTGTTACCAGAATGTAGGCGAATCCATCGTTCGCTTTTGTGAATCTCTCACCATTGAGCACTAGTAGATCGCAATCCCACAGGTGATTGATGCCTGGTGCAATTACTCGGCGATACCTGGTAGGTTTTTGACGAGCCTGCTTGTGTAATGACACAATGTCTTGAGACTTGGCCCAGTCACTGATCCTGTTGAGACTTATATCGTATCTCCCTTCTCTCTTGATAACAGCGTGTAGTTTAGATGGACTCGTGAAACTACCTGGTGATTTGGTGTTGTAAAATCGTCTCGTTAAATACGCATCTATGTCTCTAGGTAACACCATTATGTTGCTTTGACATGTATCCAGAACGTTCGACGCTTCTTCATAGGCCTCGGCTTCTGCTTATGCTTCAGTTCAGCCTCCAACTTATTCCTCTTCCTTTTATTTGAGGTAGATACCTGCGTAGACGTAGACACGAGTGAGACTTCTGCTTCTGCTTCTTCCTTTTCTACTTCTGCTTCTTCCTTTTCTGCTTCTTCCTTTTCTTCTTCTTCTTCTTCTACATCTCCAGAGAGACGATTTTTCAAGTAGTGCAATATTCTCCTCAATTTTATATTGGAAATAAGCTTCAGGGGTACATCGTGGTCTAACATGAGACAGTACAGCTTGTTATGGTGTAGAGGTACTGGATGTGTGCTAGATTGAGTGTGAAGTAGCAGCCCTGTGTAATCAACATCACCGGCTACAAACCTATTCTCAACCTCACCCTCACCCTCACCCTCACCCTCACCCTCACCCTCACCCTCACCCTCACTCTCCTTCTTCTTCTTCTTCTTCTCCACCCGTCTGTATCGACGGCGATGTTGTGAGTAGATATAGTATGGTGCGGGCCTTATCCTTATGAGTTTTATAAACCAGTTTGGCATTGACCTTTCTCAATATTGATTCGTACTCGTCATTGACCTTAGCATCGACATCGCCCATGCGGTTGTCATTACCGACGTAATTACGTTGCCGATCTCGAGGTGTGTTGTCATTCGATTTCTCTGTATCACTATCGGCATCATTCACAGATCTAGAGTCAGCGTAAGCGCCAGTGTCGACGTCAACATCGGCGTCCGGACACGTTCGACCACCGTCGACAGAGAGAGTGGACGATTGCGTCGACGGCGCCCCTATTACAGCAGTATTTCCATTGCTAGCGGCCCCCCCACCGTTTCCAGTGAGCCTTCCTCCCTTATTCGAAGACGCGCTAAAAACTACAGCCTCTTCCGACTGTCGCAGGGAGGGCGACTGGCCCGCAACAGCTGTTGCGGCCAGTCGCCCGGGCTCATCTGACGACTTCTTTCTATTGGCCTCTACCAGATTTTCGTATTTTTCCTTGGGTATCACGTAGACCTTCCGGTTAAATTTCATCGTCATATTCCGAGTCATCGTGACCTCTGTCGTGACCGTAATTAGAACTGTCAATGCGGTCGGAAAGTAATTTCTTCAGGTAAGGTAGACAGTGCTCCAAAAACTCTACAATGGTCTTGTAGTGTGTCACGTAAATTCGTTTCAACTGATCCCTAGTAGAGGCATCAATCCTAATTGTAGAGGTAGAGGTAGATGAGGAGGAGGAGACTGATGTTGAGACTGATGGCTCGGTCCCTACTCCTATTCCTACTCCCACTCCTACTCCTACTCCTACTCTTGCTCCTACTTCAACCAAACGTGCCACCTTCCTGAGCACTCGCTTGGTGCGACTTAACTCGCTCAACGTGTTACTAGAAAGCTCGAGGTTTCCTTCCAATGTATTTAGGATCACTTCAGTCAGACAGAGTACATGCTCTCTGGTGGCATCAGCCAATAGGGTACGACTCAGGTGCGCTGTCATCCTGTACGTACGTATTAAAAGCTCTAAAAAACTGATGCACTTCTCAACTCTCTTCGACATTATTTACGCGTGTATAGCGTTAGAGTCTCCCCGGGTAGAATAGAGGTGCTCAGCCGTACGTCCTCGTCCCCAGAACTGGTCAAGTTGTTCACTACGAGGTATCCGCGTGGTTCGCGAGTGGCGTCTTCGTACGCTTCGACTAGTCTCTTCGGAGTGCCGGGGAACATCTGACGTGAGAGGAGGTGTATCTGTTGTAAGTCTCTACACGTTTTCATTAATATCAAGTAGCTAGCGTTGAGACTGATTGTTCGAGAGTATCGTGACTGATGGTAGACGTTTTGTGATATCATGATAACTGAGATACGACTGTGGTGAACGTCTCTAGTGAAAAGAGAGCACATTTCACTAGATTTACATATCTCGTCCATGAGATCATCGAGTACCAGCAGACTGTGGCCTTCATCAGTGGTGCTCTTCAGTTCCTCCACAATCTCTCGAGTTGGTAAACCGTGGTGAGTTGTTAGATTGCTCACGTCAGCCTCTAGAGCGTCAAATTTTTTCTGATGCACACCATACGCGTAAAGTATTTTTTCTGGCGGTATCGTGTACATCAGCTCGGCGTGTCTCAGGATGGCTAGAGTCAGAACCGTTTTACCCGACATTGATGGTCCCGCAATTATAGTTGAAGAGGGCAACTCGAAGGCGAATATAGCTTCTCCTCCTTGCTTCTCCATGATCAAATGACAAATTATTTTTTAAAAATACTCTTTTTTCTTTCTTTACAGATTGGCTGATCAGGTCATGAAAGACTTACAGGATCTAGTGAGAAGCGGTAATAAACAGGGGGTGAGAACTGACACAGGGGTCGATGCTGTGACTGAGGGTAAGGTAGAGGTAGAGGCTGAAGTCGAGGAGGAAATGGAAACTGATGAAGCGCTAGATGCCTCCTTGACCTTAAGCGTCGCTCAGACTCTAACGTCAACACCCGAACGCGACCCCGAGCTCGAACCCGAGCAGAAACAGAAGTCAAAGTCGACGCAGAAGTCAAAGTCCAAGGCCAAGTCGAAAGCCAAGTCAACGTCCAAGACCGAGCCAGAGTCCGAGTCCAAGTCGACGCCTACCCTCACGAGAGCTCAATCGAGAGCTCAATCGAGAGCTCAAGCGAGAGCGCAAGCGAAAGAAACGCCTCGGGTTCGGATTCAGACCCAGGACCAGTCTCAGATCCAGACTCAGGCTCACACTCGGGCTAGTACTCAGGTACCCCGTTCGTGCTCTGTCGATGTAGTAAGTCCAACTTCGACAGTATTGCCCGGCGCATGTGCCTCAACGAGGACTGTGTCTGCGAAGGTGACCACGTCGACGGCGCCCTCGATTGTGGCAGCAACAGTGATAGAGTCAGTAACAGTGGCAGTACCAGCTGTAGTAGCACCAGCGACAGTGACTAACACTCGTGTGCCAGCTCTACAGTGGCCTGGAACAGTACTATCGCCACTAACTGCGCAAACTGCTGTACCCTCCACCAGTATGGCAAATCACCTTAATTACGTGTCCTTTTATGCATCCGACGAGTCTGGCGAATCGAACGACGCAGCCGAGGCATTCGAGGAAGAAGATGAGGTAGAGGATGAGGACGATGAGGATGAAGAGGATGAGAAGAAGTCTAGAGATGAGTATGGAGGTAGAGGCTGGAGTATGGTTAGATGCGCGGGCAGTAGACAGCCAAGTGAGCCTGAGGCTAGAGATGAGGCGATGGAGGTCGACATTGCGACTCTCACGTCTGGATATGTTGACACAGGGACGGAAGAAGAAGAAGAAGAAGAAGAAGAAGACGAGGTCATGGAGGGAGTTGAGGAGGGGTGGAGTGGGAGTGATGATGACAATACTCTACGCTCAGTTGAGAGTGAAATGCTTAAGGTTGGTGATGATTAACTGAGAAAATACTAATTTCTTTTTGTGTCAAAAAAAATTAATAAAATTTGTCTCAGCATTACGGTAATTTTTTTATTTATTTTTTACAGCGTTTCGGACAGCAGTTACGTTACCACCGGAAAAGATCCAGGGAGCTTGAGGAATTTTTTGCATGCTTCACCTCCTCCAAGACTGGCGAGCCCTCAACTAAAAAAAGAAAAGTGGACCATGAGTGAGTTTGTGTTCTGTAAATAACTTCCTTATTTCATTTTTTTAAAAGCGTTAAAATCCAGTGTCATAATAAGTATTTCTTTTTTCCACTACAGAGGACACCAAGCAGCGTCAGCATCAGCATCAGTATCAGCATCGATATCAACAACAGCAGCAACGTCAGTAGGAGTATTGAGGGGTGGAGAGAGTCTTCTGGAACCAGTGAATAAGATGGAGAATGAGAATAGAGCTGAGACATGTGGTACAAGACATCGTGTGGTTGACGTGTCTGAAGTTAACAGCGATGGTGAACAGAAGAAGAAGAAGAACATGAAGAACAAGAAGGCGAATAAGCTGAGCGCAGAGAAAGAGAAAGAGTGTCGTTATAAGCGTGATGACATCAGACATCAGAAACCTAGTTCGTTAGTAGTTACACATTTTAGCATGGGCTCTATAACAGGAGTAATATGTATATATATATATATATATATATTTTCTATATTCGTCAAAATTTACTGAAAAGTTTTTTTCCACTGTTTTTTCAGGCTGAAGGAAATTTTGCAGTTAGACGCAGGAACAGGAACAGGAACAGGAACAGGAACAGGAACAGGAACAGGAACAGGAACAGGACTAGACACAGGAGCAGGAACAGGACCAGGAACAGGGACCTCATGCGAACAAGAATTAGACAGAGATCTGGATGTGGATCTTAGCATGGACATGGACATGGACCTGGACCTGGATCTAGAAGAGCTACATGATGGAAATGAAATGAGGCTGCTTCTAGACATTCTGTATGACAATAATATAGTGGGAGATGGTAGTGGTGAGGGGGATAATAATAATGCGCCTATTTTAAATGGTGCTGATGATGCTGATGATAGAGATAACAATGATGATGATGATGATGATTTTGAAGGTAACATGGTTTTTGATGGAGATGATTACTCAGTGAATTTCCACCGCCACATTAACGTAGAAAATATACGTGACCTCGAGTTCGATGGAGGGGCAGTACGCGAGACTGTGTATCGTGTACACTTTAATGCTAACTGGGCCGGTGTAAATCTAGTCGATATAATGGGTGGGCTTGAGGGAGTGATCGATGACATTGTCACCAGACTCAATGAGAGTTACAATCCTCATGATCTGGTGAGATTTTTCATTCAAAACGAAGCTTTTTACAGCCCCCATACCTTAGGACTCATGCCTCTACACCAGCTCAATATTTTCAAAGTTCTCGAACTGCTGGAAACCTTACTTCAATCGGATGACGAGTTGTACTTCAGGAGTGAGGGCCTCAATGATGTTGATGACCTGCATAGACTTCGATGTATATGCAAAATAAACAATAGTGACAATTTATGTCTATCAAGGGCGATTGTGGTGGGAATAGCCAGGGGGGATCTCAGTGAAGCTCCTTCGACTGATCGGGTGTTACATCAGAAGGCAAGAACTAAATACTACACAATGATTAATTCAAGACGAAAGTTACAAAAGGTGGAGGCTGTGAGGTTGCACACGCGTGCTGGGTTCGATCTAGGTTACGTGCCTTCATTCACTGACATTCCCTCTTTCGAGCGGGAGGCAAATACTCGTATTGTGGTTTTTGGCCGGGGGTCAGGTGTTCGTCCTCTCTATGTGGGTGTTGAACAGCGTCAGAGAACAGTTTACCTGCTTTACGTCGAAGATCCTCTGAGGCCTACAGCTGTAGGACACTTCCACACCATTACCAAAGTGAATTGTCTCTTTGGAAAGAGCTCATTTTGCTCGAAGTGTCTGCAGCCCTATGACAAGCGCTATGGTCACAGTGGTTGTGAACAGTGTGTGTTATGTAGAGGTGATTCATGTGACATTGTTAACTCTGAAAAACACTCATGTACCACGTGTAACCGCTTCATGCGATCCACGGAGTGTGCCCGTCGACATCTCGAAAATGGTGTCTGCTCCAGTACACACAGATGTAAAGCATGCGGTGTGTACTATATTCCATCTCGTGAACACCGATGCGACATGCGTGAGTGTCGTATTTGCAAGCAGTGGGTGTCTGGGGTCCATTTTTGCTACATCAGACAGCAGCCCCCGAAAGCTGTGTCCTACAAATATATGTTTGCTGATTTCGAGACTGACCCCACAACTGAATATCACACTCCTAATCTACTCTGCGCTCACTGGGAATGCGAGCACTGTATCGACTACACTTACAGGGAGAAACAACACTGCGCACACTGCGGCACAGCCTGTCCGAAATGTTCGGCTCTCGTCTCTCGCAATATTGCCAGGGGTCACCCTGAGAGAACACTCTGCATGGATGATGAAACCTGTGGAATGAGGTCCGTACGCTTTTTCGGTGATAACACCGCCACTGAGTTTTGCGAATTTTTTTTCACAAGGGAATTTGAGGGTTATACACTCCTTTTCCACAATGGGCAAGCGTATGACGCATATTTCATCGCTAAGTACATCTTCTGTACCATGCGCAAAATGCCCCGAGTAATTTACAGGGGGAGCAAGATCGTTGCGATCGACACTGGGAAGTTCCGAGTGATGGACTCTCTAAACTTTCTGACGTTCCCCCTGAGTCAGATGCCTAAAGTTTTCGGTCTGCAGGGTGTTAAAAAGGGCACGTTCCCAGTCTTTTTTAATCAGAAGGAGAACTGGGACTACGTGGGGCCTATGCCTCACCCCTACTGCTACCGTGTGAACAGCATGAAGCCTAAGGCTCGTGAAGAGTTCATGCAGTGGTATGTACAGCAACGGGGTAAGGTCTTTGACTTTAAGAAAGAACTACTGGCATATTGCGAAGATGATGTGAACATTTTACAGGAAAGCTGTAACGCATTCAGGAGCTGGCTTTTGGGTATCACATCGCGTAATGAGGTGGTGGACATCCGAGAAGGCGGTGAACAGAACACCAAGACTATCGGTGTTGATCCCCTTCAATATAACACACTGGCCAGCGTATGCAAGGTTACGTACCGATATCTGTTTTTAACAGAGAAATATTCAGTCGAGCTGGAGGATGGTCGTACAGTGAAGGGTTTCCTTCAAAACGATAATTTAAAGCTAGTGGGGGATGAGGGAAATGTTATCAACAGTGAGGAAGTGGAGGTGCGCTCGATGCAGTTTGAATCGACACCTTTTGCCAGAATGCCATCTTGTGGTTTTGCTGGTATTGATGCTCACAGTCGCTCGTCCATTGTTTGGCTTGAATATGAGTCATAACGGCTGGGAGTACCCATTCAGCATGCGCGCAATGGTGGCGAGCATCGTGTGAGGAATCAGACTAGTGATGGGTGGTTAAAGTTAGACGGATACTATCTCGATGTAAAGACGGGGCATGCAACGGCGTGGGAATTCTATGGATGTGTGTTTCATGGTTGTAAATGGTGTTTTGGTGGAGCGAAAGCCATGCCCAATGTACGACACCCCCATACTGGCGAAAGTCTCAAGACTCTCTTCATGCGAACTGAAGCAAGGCTAAAGTATCTGAGGTATGTACTCAAACTCGAAGTTCACACTATGTGGGAATGTGAATACCATGCGATGTTGAAAAATAATCGGAGGCTACAGGAGGTTGAAAGTACGTGCGAGATGCTTCCGCGTCTCGATCCCCGTTCTTCTTTCTACGGGGGGCGCGTAAATGCAGTGAAACTTTACCACGAGGCCAAAGATGGCAAGAAAATCGGATACGTTGACATTTGCTCGTTGTATCCGATGGTTCTGAAAAACGATGTCTTCCCTGTGGGGATTCCAGAGGTCATCGTGGATCCTCAGACAACCGATATCAGTACCTACTTTGGTCTCGTCCAGGCACGCGTTCGCCCCCCTAGGGGTCTATACCACCCGTGTCTCCCTGTGCGCCTCAATGGTAAACTCTTCTTCCCTCTCTGTGTTAACTGTGCTCGGAATTTGTCTAAAGACCCGTGTAGCTGTTCAGATGAGAAGCGGGACCTCACTGGTACATGGACTACAGTGGACCTCCAAGATGCCCTTCTTGTGGGGTACACTGTCATAAAGGTGTACGAGGTATATCACTTTAAGGAGCGAACCAAGTTTGATCCTCCTCCTTTTATTTGATATAATGAATGTAACCTGTCTTTTCTACGTTTGCTGTTGTAATAAAATATGGCCATTGAGCTTTTTTAAAACCGGAGATACTGACTTAATTTTATTTTGTGTTGGAGTGTCTCCTGAATATTTAGCTGTTAATGATGATGATGATTTTTTTTTTTTTTTTGTAAGCCTTTTTTGAAAATCACAAGCCACTTTTTTTTACTAAGAAATTGAAACAAAATCGATTGTTTGAAATTTGAGAATATTTATTAAGTCATCAAAACGAATAAACAAATCACACTGTTCTATTGAGGCTGAGGTGGAAGGACATTTGCCTGTTGAATTTCATTGTCTCCTCTTTTTACTACTAATTCATAGCAAGAATCTATTAACCGTTCTGATACAAGTTCAGAAGGTGTTACAGACTTTACAACCTGCTCTTCAATTTTAGCAATTCCATCTACATAAGTGAAAATATCATAAATTTCACTTAAGAAATACAGTCTCTTGTGATTGAGCATGGACGAAACGGCCTCAACAATCCGCAGAACATTGACCTTGGTTACTTTCTCCTCGCTGGTCTCCCTGACTAGCGCTGCTGAAGGAGGCATGATAGTCATGTCATCCACGTCATAACCGGTCTCCTTCAATAACACGTTGTAGTACACTCGTTGAGTAATTTCGAGCTTAGAAGGTCTCAATAGCTGTACAGCCTCTATGGTGTAGGAGGAGGGGTCATTATCCTCTCCAGGTGAAGACTGAATGTAGTTCTGCACTGCCATTTCACACTGTTCACGATCCATGTACACATTTAGAGACTTGAGACCTCTTTTTTCAATAGACCATCTGTAGCACTTGACAGTGGGGCACTCTTCAAGATGTTTGTATTTGTCACTGTCATTTCCACCACTCTGAGGTGTGCTTATAACATGGTCAATCTTGTCAAGCGAGGCGTGAAGTTTTTCGAATTCCTCACGGCGTAAATTGATTGTTTTGCTGTGTAGAAATTCGGTCACACTGGCAATGCTGTCCTGCTCTACCTTAGGGTGTAATATGGACAAAAAGTATAGTTCTTCCTTGTCATGCTTCTGGAACTTCGTGATCATCAGAAACTGCTTCTTGGTTAGGCGTTGCTCCATGGCTTTACGATTCACAATTGCATCAAGCAGGCTATCTGCTGATTCTCGGATTTTCTCGAAAGACTTCTTCGCGATGTGAACATTACGCCACTTGCCTGTATCGTCGTTGTATCTGGATATGGTTATGTAGCCAGTCTTGTATTGCAGAGCCGCATGTGCGATGACTCTCGTCTTCTCTGACAGGCAGATGGTCATTCCACTGGAACCCTGAGGAGTCTGGGCATTGAGCTGGCTGGTAGTCATGCTGTTTATCGAGTGATTCTTTGTTTTCACGAAAGAAGCGAATGACTCTAGGACTCCGGGCTTGAGTTTATATACGACCCAGGGTCAACGTTAGCGAGGGCATTCATGCAAATGTCATGGTAATGCAACCCTAGCACCCAATCGTTTTACTGTATCATATTGAACTGGCCAATTTCGACATGCCTCAGAGTGTAGCAGGTGAGAGTGGACCAATCAGCTGCGTTATCATATCGCTCTAGCGGTCTAACCAATAGCAAACATTCATCAGGGTTTACGTGTTGACAGCGTGGGCTGGGGCAACATAATTCCCAGTGATGATGAGAGGAGTGCGGTCCAAAAATTGCTATCACCATTGCGTAAAGAGAGGTTGGCTATACACGTGATGATTACGATATATAGAATCACCACTTGGCAAATGAAAATAACCTCATTCTTCGGGAGAATTCTACCCAAAAGTTTCCAATTGCTGGTGCTTGTGACGGAGTAAATATCGGTGACATCAGGAGTGTCATGTGCTGTAGAACTTATTCCCGAGTTTTCATGTGTTTCCTCACTAGGATGAAGAGGTAAACCCTCAATGAATTTTCCTGTAACGTCCTCACCTTTCCATCGCTCAGAGTACAAATGATTGAAATAATCGATGTATTTACATTGCCCCATAATAAACATAGCCTAGGGGTGAATATAGTTGTCGCATAGTTGTCACATGACCCGCAGCTAATAAATCATGTGTAGTCCAGCCCTCAAGGGGGGGTATAATTAGTAGCGGCAGTCAAGCGTAGCGAGATCGCTCTCTCCACAGCCACACCCACAGCATGATATGATATCATAGCCCGATGTGCGTATCATAAAGGCACTAATGTAGTAACGTAGGTACATCGTAAATTGATATCTCACCTGCAGGACAGACCAGCAACTGGTTGCTCGTGACAAAGTAGCTGGTGTACTCAGATGAGACTGCCCATATTCCAGTAAACTGCCATAGTGTATTAACCCAAATCCATTATATCCTGACCAGTTCAAAAGTCATGTATATCGGTATAGAATTGTTTGACCCTAACAATATCCAATAAAGTCAAGGTTACACTTTCGCTATTTCATCTTGAAGATAAACAGACTATGACAAGACCTAGGTAGGCCATGGCATGTTTTACTCAGGAACAATGATATTTATTCTGAGCATGCTACTGTGGCCTTACTGTGTGTCTATTATATACACAATTTTTATGCACAAATCAGCTTCGCATCCCCTGTATGCACCGCAATTTTCTACCTTATTATTCCAACTTTCATCAGACTGGAGTTGTGTTCCATCAAAGTATGAAAATAATAGGAACAGCAGACACAAAGGCTTCAAAATACATTACAAATCCTTAAAAGATTAAAAGACATAGGACCTTGCAAAAATATTAGAAGAAAGCATATGTGTTTCTAAACTTCTTTTTGTCTCCCACACAAAATCTTCAATGAAGGAGTAAAAGCAATACCTTTTGTTTTGACCTTTCAGAAATTTTTTAGAATAACATGGTACATCAGCACAACGTCAGCACAACGTTAGCAAAATGTTGGTACAATGTTGGCATAATGTTGGCTCAACGCCAGAACAACGTTGATCCAACTTGTTAAATAAAAAGCTCTGGTTAACTTGTATTTCATTTAACCTATCGACAAAGCAGATCTGCATGAATCTACTGAACCTCGCTGACGTGAAGTTTAGCTTAAGCTACTGTTATAATTATTATGACCAAATATTGAACCCTTACTGTAGTTGCCTTAGTTAATATAGTAAACGAAGCCAATAGTAGATTTTCATGGAAGTTTCTTGATATTTCTACCAGGTGGCTTTGACAGAATACTGCAATTCTATTGCTTGGAAAGTTTTCTGCCCTCAGAGGTGATTGGCTGGAGCCAAGTGCATCCTAGCAGCAGTTTTTAATGCATTTTAATGTATATTTGACATCTTATAATTCAATTGATACCTGTTATTTCCCTGAGAAAGTTGTATTTATTCAATAGGCTAGTTATGATCTTCTATGTCTAAAAAGCAAAATGAGCAATAAGAGGAGACTAAAGATGTCTTGTTGAACTCCGTAAAAAGACTTTATTATTGATAACATGATAATTAAAGTAGAAAATAAAACAAGCTACAGAAAGCGAAATAACAGGTTGGTTTGATGGTTCGGACACTGGTCAGGTTCCTACAGGGTATCGAGTTAGATTCCAAAACCAGCACTCACAGTAAGCTAATCTTAATTGAATTTCCCAACAGGAACGTGAAACTGGATATGTTTACGCTGCAAGTAAAAACTAACTGAAAACCCCAGAAAAATAACTATACATAGGCTTCAAAACAAATTTCCAACCATAAATACCCAGAAGTTGGCAAAGATACCTTAGTTTACCAATGTTTACATTTACATTTCTGCTTATTTTTTACAGTTCCAAGTTTTCCAGGATAAATATGACCAAAAAACAATTGAACATTAATTATGGATCCCGATTATCGACTGCCTTTCATCAACCATTTCCTAAGATATTGCATTACTCATTATGCATTGTCGCCTCATTTTCAAACCTGAATCTGTCATCATTAATCAAATTTTTGTCTGGACCAACCAGAGATTTGGGAAGCAAAACAAAGGATCAACAAGTATAAATCATTTTTGATCCTAATTAATTAAGAATGCAAAATGTTCTAATGCAAAAAGAACAAAGTTTACACAATAACAACACGAAGGACCTTTTGTGCATGAGACTTTCTACATTTAATTTTAAATTTATTAACAATTTTGTATTCATTTATGTGAAACTTTTTTTAAATCACACTTTATATAATTTGAATATTTAAGTATTTTTTGTACTTAGAGTACGCTAATAAATATATATATATATATATAATAACTTGATTAGATGACAAGAACCACGTCGACCAATTCAGAGCGTACTAGTTTCGTAATCCAAATAACTCATCAAGGTAGGATTCAAAATTATTTCCACTTGTTTTTCAGTCATATTGTTTCATAAATATAGCATGGAGCAGCACAAAATGGACAGAAGTAATAGCATCAAGTCAAACCCAACTTTCTAGACAGTTTGTTATATTTTCCATTGTAATTTCTGCTGCTTCTCTGTCACCACACAAAAGGTCATAATGATGAAAAGAAGGCAAATGATTATACTTAAGATAGGAAACGTGAAGTTATTGGTGCAGAGAGGGGTTTTTTATGGGTTAGAACGTTGGGGTTTGATTAATAGTTACATTCCTACACATTGTAGTGCTGATCCAAGCTTTTTCTGATAAAATAAGACTGGAAAACAAATGGATAGGCCTATTTATTATAGATCCTAGGGCCATTTACAAATTTATTCAGATTGATCATGAGCTTAAAATAACATCGGTATCACGGCCAAATTGGAAAATGACAGAAACTGGGGGCATTGAACAGCCATAAATCAGTTCCATTTTGATAATACCCAGACAACAGGAAGAACTTCATAATCCTACAGGTCATGATGCCCTCTTTAAGTATCATTAGTGATAGTTATTGCCCCATGGGAGGGTGATTCAGGATTTATCACAGGAGAGCACATGAGCGCTCGAGTGTTATAAGCCTGAAACAGCCTCCTTAGGGCAGTAACTATGAGAGTAGACTTAAAACAAATTTAAACAGAAATTTAATCCCTCCTGAATTGATTTTTGTTAGTTGCTTGTCATCACGTGGTTGAATATAAACAGAATATTTATTGTCTGCAATGAGTATGGATTTTATTTTTCACAATGATCTTATTGAATGTTCAGGTATGTAGATCAATTTTTTTTCAAAACCCTAGAAATAAAAATCTTACTATAATTATCAAATTCTTGCTGCTATAAAAGGTTGAACTGATGTAAAACCTGCCCATTTGACGCACATTGAATTGTCTCTATTGTGACATTGTCTTTTATTGCGGTGGTCTTATATTTTTAGCAGATACTGAAGTGGCTGATTGGCTGAGGAGGGTCTCGAATGGTTGGTATTAAGTTTTAAATAAAGCAGTCAAAAGTATGTGGCATGAAATTAAGTAATCAGCTTAGATAGCATATATGACAGTTGCTAGAAGCAGATGTAATAATGAGATTATAAGGCTGTGAGTCTACTGATCACATTTATCCCATGGATGGAGTACTCAGCATAGACACCGAGTACAACATGACTCCAATTTAACGTCTCATGTGATCGACATCCAGCTGGAATGTAGGTACTGCCCAGACCCCAGGAATGGAACCCGAAACCTTCAGCAGAACTGGAATTGGTGGATGCTTTAACCATTGCGTCACCCAGCTGCTAAAAACGAATTAATTAAATCAATCATTTAATCAGCATTGTTAGCTATTTCCATTGCATGTGTATCATTATTAATGATGTTGTCTTTGATAAATCTCTAGTTAATTAAAAATGCTGCCAATCAATCAATTAGTCAATTTTTTAATCAGCAATGCTACTTATTTGCAATGTATATGTCACTCACTGCCAAAATGCCTACTTGAAGGATCTCAACTATTTATAAGTCTTATCTCTAATTATATTGTATCCTGATTTTAGACTGCTTTTACCAACTTGTAGATTTATTTTTTTAATATAATTTTACATTTAGAATGGTTTTATTGTCAGTGCCATTTTATTGGTTATTTTATTCTCTCTGTCGGATTACAAATCCCTTGTGGATTTATGTTTGTTTATCAACTTCAACATAAACTAAATCTTTCTTCTTCTTACTCTTCTTCAGCACTTTGTTTGATGCCATCTTGGATCAATCTCTGATTTATCACAGACACTTTGATATACTGAGGCATATATAATACATATAAAATTTTTCTCAGTATCTGTTCTCCATCGGGTTTTTAATCTAGATTATTCAGATGAAACGTGATTGACAAAGACTGAAAACAAAGGTACAGAAGATTAAAGGACACACCAGTTCATTAAAGCAGAATTTCAGATATAGTCTCAATAAACATGTCTTTTTTGTACTTTCATTCATCTGCCTACTCAGACATTTTAAGCTGTGAAGTAAAAGATATTTTATAGCATTCTATGAAAGAGAAACTTAAAGACAAAACAATAAGCAGACAAATTGTATTGTTTATGAATCATTTGCTTTTCTTTGAAAGTATGTCTTTTAAGAGTATGTTTTTATTAAACTTTATATTAATCAAAATCAATCTTTCTATCTGTACTGGAAATTGGAAATTACAAGAATGTGTAGAGAGCTTAAAAAAGAAAAAGAAAACTGGAATGACTACTTGTCCCCATATTCTTTGTTGATTTCAAGTTTCATATTTCAATGTCTCAATGCTACGGGGTCTGAAGCTCAGTCGGCTTATATGAGCAGCTGCCAGAGGCAGAAATAATGATGAGATAATAAGGCTTGGAGTCCACACCATGTAACACATTTACTCCATGGGTGGGGTTTTTACTTGCCTCAGCACAGACACAGAGTACAAGACTCCTCCAATTTAACGTCTCATGCTATCAAAGTAACTCTGTGGTTTCCTAGTGTAAAAACACACTGTCTATCTAGAAACAATCCCTAGTATCCACCATTAACGCTGGTCTGCATGTTACCTTGATAAATCATTACCAACACAAGTTTCAGGATTGTGCAGATGTTCAGAATGACTCTCTCTTCAACCTATCACTGGAGTAATCTCCCTAATCACTGGTGAATGAAGTTAATCACTGGTAATCTGATTTTGCATGCAAAACAAACATTAAGATGATGGCACAACAGTTTGCCATAACTGCATGGTGTATTTTTTTTGTTGTGTGATGAGGTGTTCTGGTTTTTGTCTGATATCTTAACAGAACAGTCCTTTACCTCTGGAGACCATACAAATTTGAATCATAGTTTCTATATTCTGTCCAATTACATTAGGGGATATTAACTTTATGTTATATCTAGTTTTACTTTATATTGCTCAATGCTGAAGCATGTGTAACTTGGTGTTGACCCAAAGCCTTATCACCCAGGGGCGGTTCCAGAAAATGTTTCATGTGGGGGGGGGGGGGGGGGTTGACAAATTAAATGTATTGCAGGGGGACTGCTGAATTCTTCAGTACTTTTAAATTGAAATGTACTGGTCCAAGGGGAGGGATTTAAACTTACCTAAATCCGCTACTTTCACCTCATTATTATGTTGCCCTGTGGTAGACATTAAAACATTTAAGTAACCAGTTGCTTTTAAGGGTAATGATTAACGTTGAAACTATTATACTTTGCTAAAATTTGTTTAAGCGCTTGGAGTTTTGAATATGGTGGTACAATAACCTTTGTTATGAATTATCAATTTCTATTCACAAACTCCAAAAGCAATTTTCCGCCTCACCCTAGGGTTCTTGCGCTGAATAACAACTCTGAGATTTTCCATTTTGGCCTTGTTTACAATACACAAGTGGTCAGCCATCCATTCAGGCTGTCGCCATTTGTCAAACATTTATCAAGTATTTGTCAGGGGCAGCCCGAGATTTGGGAAATTGGAAAAGGATGAATTCACAATTGAACATTCTGATTATTGTAGAAGAGTGATTTTCTTACCAACATTTTAGACCCACTCTTAATCCAAACTATAATTATCAGCTCTAACGATACCTTGATCTCAGATATTTGGAAATTTGATAAGGGGTAATTGCTATTGTACTTTCTAACCTTTGTAGATGAGTAATTGCCTAAACATACCATAAATAAAGAAGTGTTCCAAAAAAGTGTATGTATTAATAATGTATAACTATTAATCTGGTAGAACTTGACAAATCCCTGTACTGCGTTTGGTACCACAATATAACATTTTCTTTCTCGCAAATCCAACCCTATAGGGACAAAGATTGAGAAGGGTTTGCAAGGCAACAAGTGCATAAGACTGAACACTAAATTCAGACAGGTAGATATGTGAGTTTGTATGATTTCATTATATCACAGCATTTGATGACTTTTTGTTTTCAGTTTTTACCGGACTAGGTCTTTGAAGGCTTCGTGACATTTTTCTGGGTGTCACTGTCAA
Organism: Alitta virens; assembly: GCA_932294295.1. Taxonomy (NCBI): domain Eukaryota; kingdom Metazoa; phylum Annelida; class Polychaeta; order Phyllodocida; family Nereididae; genus Alitta; species Alitta virens. Next base: position 28,539,010 of record OW028584.1, on the reverse strand, counting down.
AAAACAGACCCCTGGGGTACAAAATCATTGTATCCTAGCAACATTTTTGTTGGCTTTGTTTGAAGGCAAGGTCTGTTTGCTGAATAATTTATTTTGTAATAAATTATTTATATCCGAATTTATTATCTTGCTATATCTCTAACAATATAGAATGTGAGGCCATGAGACGCTATGGAGATCTGTGCTTGTATACATTAAACATTTGTCAACTTTATTTGAAAAAAAAAAATTGCAAGTACAAAAGTCTTGGAATGATATTGATCTCTTGAAGACGAAGTTCAAAGAGTGTGAAAAACAATCTACAGTGCAATTTGGGTAGTGCACGAAATGACGTAATTGACATTGTAACCTATTGATTTCAGAGAGAAAGTGGTATATCAAGAAGTTTATGTATGTATATATATATATTCATTTCAAACTCAGTGGTTTAACATAGATATAGTACCATACATTATGATACTAATTTTAAGAGCAATTATACAAATGGAATGCTTAATATGCTAAGTAAACCTGTTGGTATAATAGCCTTGAAATTACATACCAATCGTGATGCCTAATAGTTTAATATGATGCAACATATTCAATGTTATCCTCTGTCACTGCTAGATATTTCAGTATCCCTCATTTGCCTGCCCTATTTTCCATATCTCCGCAATGAAAAGTAGTGCAATGTTAACTGGGGATTCTCATAGTTGACGCTCAGAAAAAAATTTTCTTACACAGATTATTTTTGGTTATTAGTGTTTTGGATTATAAATAAATTTCATAATGAGTTAAAAGAGAGACAGAGGATAAAATCGTTATCACATATAATTTTGAGAATACCAGACTTCATTTAATATTACAACTGAATGGAATAAACATTGGTCACCATATGGCACTTTAGTTGTAAAAGATACTGAAAGTTTGTTCTGATGGGCAGCATTGAGTACTGTAACTGGGTATTGAACCTGGGACCTTCCATAAGCTGACTGTGCACAGCACCTTACCTATTGCGCCAGTCTCACTAGTCACTAAAATAGAAGCCAATAAAGAGGCAGAAAATGTTAACATCTCCAAAAAAGCAGAACATACCACTCCTTCCTGTTTTAGCCTCAATATCACTGCCCATGATTGTTGTTTTGATAAGTGAAACAAAAATCAATAGCAGATAAGACCAAGAAATGAGAAAGGTCCTTTGATAGCTTGGTAACCATTTGTGTAAAAATGTAGCAATTTGTGAATGGAGAAAATGCTCCATATCATGTAAACATGGCCATCATAGATCAAATATACACAAAGTTGACACTTCTTCATTTGCATAATAGTCCACTAGAACGCTGTCAAAAAGTAGGGTAAGCGTAACATGGAGTATGGCAGCAATTGTTTTTTTGATAGTGGGCAATTTGAGGGTGCTGATTCCAAATCTGACAGGTGCCAGTTTGGCATCCTTGAGCATTTTGAGATATTCACAAAAACAGTTGCCATGGTAACAAAAATTTGCATTTTCAATATTCCACATCCTCATTGTCCTAATGGACGAGCCTATTTAATGGATTGTACTATACACCACGTCTTTTTCCATAATTCCATTGAGGACCTTGACCTTTGACACCTAGGCCATTACCCTGTATAAAGTCATTAGCATTATACTATTCAAAATTTTCATTTGGAACTAATTATTTCACAATATGGGAAAGTTATTTGTTTTTTTCTAATTTAAATGTCATTTCCCTCAATGGAATATACGTTGGTAACTAGGCAGCTATAACAGCATTTTGGTTGCCATGGATACCAAAAACAAAGCGTCATGAGAAAGCACTTTTCATAAGCTTTCATATGATATGCCATTTGTGTGGTTTAGTGGTACAAGTAGAATACTGTGACATAAGTTATCCTTTAAATGACAGAAAAATGGAGTAATATCCATATTTGGTGACATTCCATAAGTGTCCTTGAACATTGACCTCCAATGTTTTTTCAGTATTTGCAATCCTATATCCCTGGCTATTGATTTTATTAAATTAGTTGTAGCTATGGACTATAGCAATCTTGCTAATTCACATTTTCTGTTGAATATTGAAAATGCAATTTTTTGTTACCATGGCAACTGTTTTTGTGAATATCTAAAAAGGCTCAAGGATGCCAAACTGGCATACATCAGATTTGGAATCAGCACCATCAAATTACCCAATTTCAACTACAAAATAGCTGCCATACTCCATGTTAATGTTCACCAATGATTCTACTGGACTTAAAGCCATTTGCTAAGGCAACTGCAGTAAGGGTTCAATAATTTAATCATAATAATTATAACAGTAGCTTCAGCTAAACTTCACGTCAGCGAGGTTCAGTAGATTCAGGAAGATCTGCTTTGTCGATTGGTTAAATGAAATACAAGTTAACCAGAGCTTTTTATTTAACAAGTTGCATCAACGTTGATCTGGCGTTGAGCCAACATTGTGCCAACATTGTACCAACATTTTGCTAACGTTGTGCTGATGTACCATGTTATTCTAAAAAGTTTCAGAAAGGTCAAAACAAAAGGTATTGCTTTTACTCCTTCATTGAAGATTTCGTGTGGGAGACAAAAAGAAGTTTAGAAACACATATGCTTTCTTTTTGCAAGGTGCTATGTCTTTTAATCTTTTAAGAACTTGTATTGTATTTTGAAGCCTTTGTGTCTGCTGTTCCTATTATTTTCATACTTTGATGGAGCACAACTCAAGTCCGATGAAAGTTGGAGTAATAAGGTAGAAAATTGCGGTGCATACAGGGTATGCGAAGGTGATTTGTGCATAAATATTGTGTACATAATAGACACACAGTGAGGCCACAGTAGCATGCTCAGAATAAATATCATTGTTCCTGAGTAAAATACGCCATGGCCTATCTAGGTATTGTCATAGTCTATTTATCTTCAAGAAGAAATAGCGAAAGTGTAACCTTGACTTTATTGGGTATTGTTAGGGTCAAACAGTTCTAGACTGATATACATGACTTTTGAACTGGTCAGGATATAATGGATTTGGGTTAATACACCATGGCAGTTTACTGGAATATGGGCAGTCTCATCTGAGTACACCAGCTACTTTGTCACGAGCAAGCAGTTGCTGGTCTGTCCTGCAGGTGAGATATCAATTTACGATGTACCTACGTTGCCGCTCATATGTTGTATTGTATTATATTGTATTGTATTGTATTGTATTGTATTGTTAAATTCATAATAGTGATAGATAGGTATAATTAATATTGCAAACAGATGCTACATAAAAAGATGGTACCCAGCCCTCTTGGGCTTATCTATCACTACATTTTATATGTAAAAATACACAAGGGTAGAACATGTGCAGTTCAGACTTTACACCTGGCTCAGTTACTGTAATTGAGCCCTACTGAAAAAACAAATAAGGCCAACTTTTTGTAACTAATTTGTATATGTGGTACTTGATCAAAGAAGCAAAACAGCATCATCAAATTAATCTACACTAACTAATTAAGTAATTTGGTGTCCTTAAATCATCACTTTCTAGATGATCTTTGTCTCTTTGATTGTCATTAATCTAAATTAATTTCCATTTTTGTGTGGTGTTAACTTACTTACTTATGCACGACACTGTAACATGAAAGATAAATTAAATATTAAATTGACAAGAGGGACATAATGAAGATAAAACACCAACAAAGAAATGTCATACACTGCAAATAACTTGCAGTTCGAGTGGCCATCAACTGAGTACTCTTTTGCCCAGTTGTGTCTCACAGAGCCATCCATCAAGACAGTGTCACCACTAGCAGCATTTGTGTTAAAATTATCAAGCAGCTACAATGGGCATTGTTACTGCAAACACTTCTAGGTGTAGAATTTGAAATGGAATAAGATGAATGATATACACTCCTGGGCAAAAAATAATAGTGAGGCAAGCCAATTTGTATTAGTATGTTCAGGGCACAAAGTCTGTAATTACAAAAGAATGCTTGAAAGGTTTGTATTAAGGGCTTTTTTCCAACTTTGAAATACTGTTTTCTAGTGATAACAGTCAAACTTTAACATTTCATGAACATACTGTGCCTATTCTCACAACAAAAGTGATGTAAAATGGGTTTTGGCCTCATTGAACAACTTGATTCATTTTGGCATTAACCGAGGGTTTATCTCAACTTGAATAATATGGGCACAAAACAAGAAAAGGTTAGCAAGGGGGAACTTGTCAGGAAGGCAAGACGTTTGGAAGGCTTTTGAAGTCTGAATTGAAAATTAGATATATTTTGTAAAAAGATAGCTGCCGAGGAGTGCTATTCAAGACTAGTTTTACAACTTAAACTTCATTAAAAAACCATTCCATCATAAAAATTGGTTTAATAAAATATCAATGTGTTAAGGTTTTGCATAGTGTGTTTCTTGCAGAAAAAAAGGGACCTTAGCATTTATGAAAACCTATTCTGGCTTATTTTTTGTTTGTCCAACAGTGTAAGGCTTTGCGAATGTCTTCCATTTCAATTGTTCTTTCCCTCTACTAGCCTGTCTTTGTTGTGTGACAATAACATCCTAACTAGTTTAGATCTGTCCTCTGTCCGAGCCAAAATAAACTGAATTGTTGAGTTAGACTAAAACTCAATTGTGTCATATTTTCTATTCGGCTAATGACAGCATCTTTCTGGAATATTAAAAATTGACTGATTTCCTAAGGAAACAGTATTGCATGCATTCTGTTGCCAAAAAAGTGTTTGTGTGCTGCAATCATACTGATATGCATTGACTTGCCTCGTTGTTTTGTTTTTTTGCAAAGGAGTGTACATACTGGTACCTATGCAAATATACATAGTGTACAGTACGACTCATTAAAATGGGCTTGTCCATTAGGACAATGAGGTTGTGGAATTAACACTAGAGGGCAGCATATGGACATGCACATCTACTCCATACTTAACTGCATATGCTGCTACATTAATCAGACTATCCAATCTATCCCATGGAATCCAGACATATAAATTTCTGTTTATGCAAACAATTTTCAAATTGCGTATTAATCACACCTTTATACTCCACTCAGTCTGTTTTCCTATTTTACTGAGAGGGATATAGCCAACTAAATTGTTAGTAAACTCCCTCCTGAGTGCAAACTGAACTTGTCTTGCATAATAATGGCAGTAAAAACAAACAAAGAAACAAATTAGTAAATATCAAACAAAAATGTTAGTTAACTCCCTCCTATTCGGGATATAACTATTACTTAGTATACATACGGTTTTACTCATAACTAAAGTTCAACTATAGTTATAAAGAGCTTACTAGTACAAATACATTACCTAGAGCAAAAAAAAAACAAAAAAGAAAGAAGCTAGCCAGAACTGGAACAAGTAAGCCTACTCAAAGCCAAACACTGCCATAAAAGTATCCACCGCATATATGTGTACACATGAGAGTGATGTTATACACGTTTAAAATAATATTTATATTAATATTTATATTTAAATGCAGTGATCTATATGTAGATGAGGAAATTCTCGAAAAAATTAGCTGTAGATACGTAAGGACTTTATCAAAGATCAGCAATATTTTTAACAACTACAGTCCCTGAATATTTTTCTTTGTTTTTATTAATGTGATTGTACATTATTTTTCAAACTCATGTTATAGAAAATTGTCCAGTTTAATACTGTATATTTTAACATATTGTATCTGTTATACCAGCCAGACAAGCTTTGCTTTCTCTGGTAAATAAACATACATCAAAGAACATAATGATACACCCCCACATAAAAAGGAGACCACAAAGGGTAAATTAAGTATGTATGTGGACGAAGATCACTAAAGTATGCCTTGAAAAGAGGATAGCTTCTGAGGCTCATAACTTGTGTCCTTCCATTGTCACACTTTTTAGAGCATCAGAGTTATATTCTGTGTGTTTCTCATGGGTGTACTTCTGTGTAGACTATGTGGTTTATGAAATGAAGCATGCCGAAGGTTTTACTTACTTGACCAAGTCTAGCATTTTTGTAATCTGTCATGCAGATGCAACCTTGCTTGGGCAGTAGCACTTATGACATATGTTTGTCATAGGTCACTACTGATTGTCATACGACTTGAATTAACGTTTTACTACTTTTACTATAATGCTATGTAGGCTGCAACTACTGTCTGGGTGGGGTGGAGGCCTAGCTCAGTGGTAGTGTGTTGAGCTTCTCACCACTGGGTCCCGGATTCAATTCCCAGTTGAACCTCTCATTGTGATGGTGGTCCCTGCCTGTCCTGTCAGTACTTTTTGTATTAGTATTGAATGAGTTTCCTTGGTGCGTTTTCCCAAAATGAGTTTCACTTTGTCCAAGGTGACCAGTAAAGTATTATGTTATGTTATGTTATAATGAGCAATTTTGTAAACAGTATGATCTTTACAGAACAGCATGTGCCAGCGACCATGAGCATGATGGAATATTATTACAACATTGGGAGAATGCACAATATGATCGTTGTAAGTTGTCTTTCATTATCTTATCATTGTGTATCATCACCTCACAGCCCAGCGACCTAGTTATGTACATGTTTTGCTCATTTACTCATCTAAAATAAATGAATTAATTTATCTTACAGTCTATAGGATGGCTTATTGTATTAAAGTTCTGACAATGAAATTACAGAATAATTAATTGTTCATGTGCTGAGTTTACGCAATTCTTGTCCTGACAAAAATTGAATTCAGAACAATTGCTTAAACTAAAAAAATGTGAATCCATTTCTTTAGTATTTTTAAGAGAAGATTTTTTAATTCTATGCTTAGCGTTTTGGCTACATAGTTTAACCAATCATTTTGTTTAACTGGGTGAACTAATAAATAATGTCAAAAATTAGGTCGCTGGGCTGTGAGGTGACAACTCACAGTGTTATGTGATTTGATAATATTTTAGATTTATTTTCAACATAATCAGGCGTTTCCTTTTTCTTCATAGTTTATCCACAATGATATAATGAAAACTTCCATCAGTTATCTCTGCTCAGCCACAAAATACAGAAATGCAAAAGTAAATTGGAAATATTTTCCAAGCCCAATTATATTGTTAGGGTCATCGAGTGCAGAGTAAAACTGATCGGCTGGTCAAGTGAGCTATGGCATTAGGTCAAGTTCATACTGATAATGCCCCAGACTTTGAGATTTATTGGATGACCTGTTTGGGTCATGAGGGCTGGCAGTAATGTCAGACAGTGGAATTTCCAATTCAAGCAAAAAGAAAATTACTTATTTAGATTGCTATACAATTTGGTTCCAAATGAAGCTAAACTGTCAGTGAATACTAATTGCAACTTTTATTCAAGTTCATGAAGTTATTGTGGAAAATGTTCCAGTATTTCAATGAGAGTACATGTAAATCACTAAACCAATTCAAGAATGGTGAAACACTTAAAAATTAAATCAAATTTATCAATGTCTAATACTGTATAGGAACAGCCTCATTTTATCTTAATAGCATGAGATGTGATAAAGTTATTTTATTGTTCTCATTCGGATGCATTTAATTCAGAAAGTTTGTAATACTGTGAAGTAGTTAATATTTCGATTATCACATAATAATTCAACATTTAGCAATGTACTAAACGTTGATATCTATAGATGAGGTATCAAAAACTTTTTTATGTGCTGCATTTTGCAAACTAAAAGACTAATAATAACCTTTTAAAAGAGCAGGGAACACAGCTACCACACTTTAGGTCAATGTACTCAGGGTGACTGCTGACCTAGCTCATATTGATAATGTCTGGACCTGGAAATTTATGACATGACCAAGAAAGGTCATTGTACCTACTATGTGACCTGGGCCATTGTCTGCTTACAGCACTCAGGAGCAATAACATCAGTTCTAAGCAATCAATCGCTGACCAACGTCTTTTGGGCGATGCTGTTTCTTCTGTACATCACATTGTTTAAAGCATAAGCTTACGAGTTATTACATGGTTGAAAAGAATTCTGTGAAAGGCAGGCATGTATTAAAAAAAAAAAAGAATAATGATAAATAAATAAAATTCATTGACATGTACGACTATTTTTATCACAAAACAAACTATTTTAAAGTATATTAGAAAACAAGGTATCCAAGACTTTCACCTAAAAAATTGTTGCATTTTTGGTAATCTGTTAAAAGCACATTACAACATGTTTTAATACCCTTGGCAGAATTATACGTATCCTGTTGTTAAAATATTTAGTATAAAAGATGAAGGTTTGAACAGAATTTACACATGGGAAATGTAAATCAAAACGAATTTGTACAAATTTCCCATCTGTTTCTGGCACCAAAAATATCTCTGATTAATAGTTTTGCATTGCATTTATTCATTGTTAATCACTTGCATGGCTAATTGCCATAAATTCATTTAATTCATCATTCAAATCTTGCTGATTTTGAGAATTTCCAGAACTGCCATTAGGAAATCACTACCAATTGGGTTTGCTATGTTTATCTCTAGCTGGCCTCAAATTCTTCCGCAACATCTTAACTGTTTTAAGCCGCGCTAACTTCAGCTTTGATGTGTACATTAATGACAAGATGCAAATGCTGTGGTTTTTAATTTGCTTATGGCGGCACCAAAAACATCAAACTTAAAGAGACAAGTAGAGTGATCAACATTTCTTGAATTTATATGCCATCTTGTCTTTGGTTTAACCTTCACATGTCACACCAATGAACAGTGTTATGTTGTGATGCTCAAGAGGGAGCTATCAAACCTAACAGACTATCCTTATTGATATTACACATTACAGTCATAAAGGTTACATTAGTGAGCTGTGTTGTTACATTTGACATCACAAGTTCCCCAAATAGATGAGAAGATACTGAATCAATGTTTATTCTAGTAGCACACATTGTCAATGCATCATGTCACAGATACTTTCATTTATTACTCCCTTTCATTAATGGAGGAAAAACAGCTCTTCCATTAAATTTGAATCTAAAATCGACCCTCTCTTTGATGGTGATATTTTCCAGCAATGGCTATCACAGAGTAATAACACCCAGAGGGAAAAGTGTAAATGAATCAATGTCAGCTTGTTCAGGGTTAATTTTTTGTCACAATAATATATCAATTCCGCAGAAACATGAAGTCACAATAAAGAATAATCACAATGACGTCATTAGCAATTGTGGTGATTATGACATCACTATCACACGTGATGCCCTTTCACCAACCCTAACAATCCAACAATCCCTTCAAACGAAGCCAATAGTAGATTTTCATGGAAGTTTCTTGATATTTCTACCAGGTGGCTTTGACAGAATACTGCAATTCTATAGGCTGGAAAGTTTTCTGCCCTCAGCTGTGATTGGCTGGAGCAAAGTGCATCCTAGCAGCAGTTTTTAATGCATTTTAATGTATATTTGACATCTTATAATTCAATTGATATCTGTTATTTCCCTGAGAAAGTTGTATTTATTCAATAGGCTAGTTATGATCTTTTATGTCTGAAAAGCAAAATGAGCAATAAGAGGAGACTAAAGATTTCTTGTTGAACTCCGTAAAAAGACTATTATTGATAATCTGATAATTAAAGTAAAACTAAAACAAGCTACAGAAAGCCAAATAACAGGTTGGTTTGATGGTTCGGACACTGGTCAGGTTCCTACAGGGTATCGAGTTAGATTCCAAAACCAGCACTCACAGTAAGCTAATCTTAATTGAATTTCCCAACAGGAACGTGAAACTGGATATGTTTATGCTGCAAGTATAAACTAACTGAAAACCCCAGAAAAATAACTATACATAGGTTTCAAAACAAATTTCCACCTGTTTTTCGGTCATATAACATAAATACCGAGAATTGGCAAAAGATACCTTAGTTTACCAATGTTTACTGTTACATTTCTGATTATTTTTTACAGTTCCAAGTTTTCCAGGATAAATATAACTGAAAAACAATTGAACATTAATTATGGATCCCGATTATAGACTGCCTTTCATCAACCATTTCCTAAGATATTGCATTACTCATTATGCATTGTCGCCTCATTTTCAAACCTGAATCTGTCATCATTAATCAAATTTTTGTCTGGACCAACCAGAGATTTGGGAAGCAAAACAAAGGATCAACAAGTATAAATCATTTTTGATCCTAATTAATTAAGAATGCAAAATGTTCTAATGCAAAAAGAACAAAGTTTACACAATAACAACATGAAGGACCTTTTGTGCATGAGACTTTCTACATTTAATTTTAAATTTATTAACAATTTTATAATTAATTTATGTGAAACTTTTTTAAAATCCCACTTTATATAATTTGAATATTTAAGTATTTTTTGTACTTAGAGCACGCTAATAGATAAATATATATATAATAACTTTTTCAGACAATGTTTAAATGATACAGATAATGGCAGATAAAACAGATAAACACAATGATGAGATGACAAGAACCACGTCGACCAATTCAGAGCGTACTAGTTTCGTAATCCAAATAACTCATCAAGGTAGGATTCAAAATTATTTCCACTTGTTTTTCAGTCATATTGTTTCATAAATATAGCATGGAGCAGCACAAAATGGACAGAAGTAATAGCATCAAGTCAAACCCAACTTTCTAGACAGTTTGTTATATTTTCCATTGTAATTTCTGCTGCTTCTCTGTCACCACACAAAAGGTCATAATGATGAAAAGAAGGCAAATGATTATACTTAAGATAGGAAACGTGAAGTTATTGGTGCAGAGAGGGGTTTTTTATGGGTTAGAACGTTGGGGTTTGATTAATAGTTACATTCCTACACATTGTAGTGCTGATCCAAGCTTTTTCTGATAAAATAAGACTGGAAAACAAATGGATAGGCCTATTTATTATAGATCCTACTAGGGCCATTTACAAATTTATTCAGATTGATCATGAGCTCACAATAACATCGGTATCACGGCCAGACCCAAATTGGAAAATGACAGAAACTGGGGGCATTGAACAGCCATAAATCAGTTCCATCTGATAATACCCAGACAACAGGAAGAACTTCATAATCCTACAGGTCATGATGCCCTCTTTAAGTTTCATTAGTGATAGTTATTGCCCCATGGGAGGGTGATTCAGGATTTATCACAGGAGAGCACATGAGTGCTTGAGTGTGATAAACCTGAAACAGCCTCCTTAGGGCAGTAACTATGAGAGTAGACTTAAAACAAATTTAAACAGAAACTTAATCCCTCCTGAATTGATTTTTGTTAGTTGCTTGTCATCACGTGGTTGAATATAAACAGAATATTTATTGTCTGCAATGAGTATGGATTTTATTTTTCACAATGATCTTATGAATGGTCAGGTATGTAGATCAATTTTTTTTCAAAACCTTAGAAATAAAAATTTTACTATAATTATCAAATTCTTGCTGCTATAAAGGGTTGAACTGATGTAAAACCTGCCCATTTGATGCACATTTTTAGTGGTCTTAATGACAGAGTTAATAGTAACTTAAATACAATGGTCAAGTTTTTTCCAAATTTTAGTGGCTTAATAATGAGGTGCTTTTAGTAGTGAGGTGGTCTTCATGAGGCGGTCATAATAGTGATGTGGTTTTAACAGGTGGTCTTCATGATAAAGTGGTTTTAAAAATGAGGTGGTCTTAATCGTGAAGTGGGCTTAATCATGAGCTGGTCTTAATGATGAATTGTCTCTATTGTGACATTGTCTTATATTGCGGTGTTCTTATATTTTCAACAGATACTGAAGAGGCTGATTGGCTGAGGAGGGTCTCGAATGGTATTAAGTTTTAAATAAAGCAGTTAAAAGTATGTGGCATGAAATTAAGTAATCAGCTTAGATAGCATATATGACAGTTGCTAGAAGCAGATGTAATAATGAGATTATAAGGCTGTGAGTCTACTGATCACATTTATCCCATGGATGGGGTACTCAGCATAGACACCGAGTACAACACATCTCCAATTTAACGTCTTATGTGATCGACATCCAGCTGGAATGTATATATAGTTACTGCCCAGACCCCAGGAATGGAACCTGAAACCTTCAGCAGAACTGGAATTGGTGGATGCTTTAACCATTGTGTCACCCAGCTGCTAAAAACGAATTAATTAAATCAATCATTTAATCAGCATTGTTACCTATTTCCACCGCATGTGTATCATTATTGATGATGTTGTCTTTGATAAATCTCTAGTTAATTAAAAATGCTGCCAATCAAATAATTAGTCAATTATTTAATCAGCAATGCTACTTATTTGCAATGTATATGTCACTCACTGCCAAAATGCCTACTTGCAGGATCTCAACTATTTATAAGTCTTATCTCTAATTATATTGTATCCTGATTTTAGTCTGCTTTTACCAACTTGTAGATAAATTTTTTTAATATAATTTTACATTTAGAATGGTTTTATTGTCAGTGCCATTTTATTTGTTATTTTATTCATGTTATCTCTCTGTCGGTTCACAAATCCCTTGTGGATTTATGTTTGTTTGTTTATCAACTTCGACATAAACTAAATCTTTCTTCTTCTTACTCTTCTTCAGCACTTTGTTTGATGCCATCTTGGATCAATCTCTGATTTATCACAGACACTTTGATATACTGAGGCATATATAATACATATACATTTTTTTCTCAGTATCTGTTCTCCATCGGGTTTTTAATCTAGATTATTCAGATGAAACGTGATTGACAAAGACTGAAAACAAAGGTACAGAAGATTAAAAGACACACCAGTTCATTAAAGCAGAATTTAAGATATAGTCTCAATAAACATGTCTTTTTGGACTTTCATTCATCTGCCTACTCAGAAATTTACTCTGTGAAGTAAAAGATATTTTACAGCATTCTATGAAAGAGAAACTTAAAGACAAAACTAGAAGCAGACAAATTGTTCATGAATCATTTGCTTTTCTTTGAAAGTATGTCTTTTAAGAGTATGTTTTGATTAAACTTTATATTAATAAAAATCAATCTTTCTATCTGTACTGGAAATTGGAAATTACAAGAATGTGTAGAGAGCTTAAAAAAGAAAAAGAAAACTGGAATGACTACTTGTCGCCATATTCTTTGTTGATTTCAAGTTTCATATTTCAATGTCCCAATGCTACGGGGTCTGAAGCTCAGTCAGCTTATATGAGCAGCTGCCAGAGGCAGAAATAATGATGAGATAATAAGGCTTGGAGTCCACACCATGTAACACATTTACTCCATGGGTGGGGTTTTTACTTGCCTCAGCACAAACATAGAGTGCAAGACTCCTCCAATTTAACGTCCCATGCTATCAAAGTAACTCTGTGGTTTCCTAGTGTAAAAGCACGCTGTCTATCTAGAAACAATCCCTAGTATCCACCATTAACGCTGGTCTGTATGTTTCCTTGATAAATCATTACCAAAACAAGTTTCAGGATTGTGCAGATGTTCAGAATGACTCTATCTTCAACCTACCACTGGAGTAATCTCCCTAATCACTGGTGAATTAAGTTAATCACTGGTAATCTGATTTTGCATGCAAAACAAACATTAAGATGATGGCACAACAGTTTGCCTTAACTGCATGGTGCATTTATTTTTGTTGTGATGAGGTGTTCTGGTTTTTGTCTGATATCTTAACAGAACAGTCCTTAACCTCTGGAGACCATGCAAATTTGAATCATAGTTTCTATATTCTGTCCAATTACATTAGGGGATATTAACTTTATGTTTACTTTCTATTGCTCAATGCTGAAGCATGTTGACCCAGAGCCTTATCACTCAGGGGCGGTTCCAGAAAATGTTTCACGTGGGGGGGGGTGGGGTTGACAAATTAAATGTATTGCAGGGGGACTGCTGAATTCTTCAGTACTTTTAAATTGAAATGTACTGGTCCAAGGGGAGGGATTTAAACTTACCTAAATCCGCTACTTTCACCTCATTATTATGTTGCCCTGTGGCAGACATTAAAACATTTAAGTAACCAGTTGCTTTTAAGGGTAATGATGAACGTTGAAACTATTATACTTTGCTAAAATTTGTGTAAGCGCTTGGAGTTTTGAATATGGTGGTACAATAACCTTTGTTATGAATTATCAATTTCTATTCACAAACTTTATTCAAAAACTCCAAAAGCAATTTTCCGCCTCACCCTAGGGTTCTTGCGCTGAATAACAACTCAGAGATTTTCCATTTTGGCCTTGTTTACAATACACAAGTGGTCAGCCATCCATTCAGGCTGTCGCCATTTGTCAAACATTTATCAAGCATTTGTCAGGGGCAGCCCGAGATTTGGGAAATTGGAAAAGGATGAATTCGCAATTGAACATTCTGATTATTGTAGAAGAGTGATTTTCTTACCAACATTTTAGACCCACTCTTAATCCAAACTATAATTATCAGCTCTAACGATACCTTGATCTCAGATATTTGGAAATTTGATAAGGGGTAATTGCTATTGTACTTTCTAACCTTTGTAGATGAGTAATTGCCTAAACATACCCTAAATAAAGAAGTGTTCCAAAAAAGTGTATGTATTAATAATGTATAACTATTAATCTGGTAGAACTTGATAAATCCCTGTACTGCGTTTGGTACCACAATATAACATTTTCTTTCTCGCAAATCCAACCCTATAGGGACAAAGATTGAGAAGGGTTTCCAAGGCAACAAGTGCATAAGACTGAACACTAAATTCAGACAGGTAGATATGTGAGTTTGTATGATTTCATTGTATCACAGCATTTGATGACTTTTTGTTTTCAGTTTTTACTGGACTAGGTTTTTGAAGGCTTCTACCATTTTTCTGAGTGTCACTGTCAAAAATCAGACCCCAGGGGTACAAAATCATTGTATCCTAGCAACATTTTTGTTGGCTTTGTTTGAAGGCAAGGTCTGTTTGCTGAATAATTTATTTTGTAATAAATTATTTATATCCGAATTTATTATCTTGCTATATCTCTAACAATATAGAATGTGAGGCCATGAGACACTATAGAGATCTGTGCTTGTATACATTAAACATTTGTCAACTTCCGGACTTCATTTGACAAAAAAACATTGCAAGTACAAAAGTCTTGGAATGATATTGATCTCTTGAAGACGAAGTTCAAAGAGTGTGAAAAACAATCTATAGTGCAATTTGGGTAGTGCACGAAATGACGTAATTGACATTGTAACCTATTGATTTCAGAGAGAAAGTGGTATATCAAGAAGTTTATGTATGTGTATATATATATTCATTTCAAACTCAGTGGTTTAACATAGATATAGTACAATACATTATGATACTATTTTTAAGAGCAGCTATACAAATGGAATGCTTAATATGCTAAGTAAACCTGTTGGTATAATAGCCTTGAAATTACATACCAATCATGATGCCTAATAGTTTAATATGACGCAACATATTCAATGTTATCCTCTGTCACTGCTAGATATTTCAGTATCCCTCATTTGCCGGCCGTATTTTCCATATCTCCGCAATGAAAAGTAGTGCAATGTTAACTGGGGATTCTCATAGTTGACGCTCAGAAAAAAATTTTCTTACACAGATTATTTTCGGCTATTAGTGTTTTGGATTATAAATAAATTTCATAATGAGTTAAAAGAGAGACAGAGGATAAAATCGTAATCACATATAATTTTGAGAATACCGGACTTCATTTAATATTACAACTGAATGGAATAAACATTGGTCACCATATGGCACTTTAGTTGTAAAAGATACTGAAAGTTTGTTCTGATGGGCAGCATTGAGTACTGTAACTGGGTATTGAACCTGGGACCTTCCGTAAGCTGACTGTGCACAGCACCTTACCTATTGCGCCAGTCTCACTAGTCACTAAAATAGAAGCCAATAAAGAGGCAGAAAATGTTAACATCTCCAAAAAAGCAGAACATACCACTCCTTCCTGTTTTAGCTTCAATATCACTGCCCATGATTGTTGTTTTGATAAGTGAAACAAAAATCAATAGCAGACAAGACCAAGAAATGAGAAAGGTCCTTTGATAGCTTGGTAACCGTTTGTGTAAAAATGTAGCAATTTGTGTATTGAGAAAATGCTCCATATCATGTAAACATGGCCATCATAGATCAAATATACACAAAGTTGACACTTCTTCATTTGCATAATAGTCCACTAGAATGCTGTCAAAAAGTAGGGTAAGCGTAACATGGAGTATGGCAGCAATTGTTTTTTTGATAGTGGGCAATTTGAGGGTGCTGATTCCAAATCTGACAGGTGCCAGTTTGGCATCCTTGAGCATTTTGAGATATTCACAAAAACAGTTGCCATGGTAACCAAAATTTGCATTTTCAATATTCCACATCCTCATTGTCCTAATGGACGAGCCTATTTAATGGATTGTACTATACACCACGTCTTTTTCCATAATTCCATTGAGGACCTTGACCTTTGACACCTAGGCCATTACCCTGTATAAAGTCATTAGCATAATACTATTCAAAATTTTGATTTGGAACTAATTATTTCACAATATGGGAAAGTTATTTGTTTTTTTCTAGTTTAAATGTCATTTCCCTCAATGGAATATATGTTGGTAACTAGGCAGCTATAACAGCATTTTGGTTGCCATGGATACCAAAAACAAAGTGTCATGAGAAAGCACTTTTCATAAGCTTTCATATGATATGCCATTTGTGTGGTTTAGTGGCACAAGTAGAATACTGTGACATAAGTTATCCTTTAAATGACAGAAAAATGGAGTAATATCCATATTTGGTGACATTCCATAAGTGTCCTTGAACATTGACCTCCAATTGCTTTTTCAGTATTTGCAATCCTATATCCCTGGCTATTGATTTTATTAAATTAGTTGTAGCTATGGACTATAGTAATCATGCTAATTCACATTTTCTGTTGAATATTGAAAATGCAATTTTTTGTTACCATGGCAACTGTTTTTGTGAATATCTAAAAAGGCTCAAGGATGCCAAACTGGCATACATCAGATTTGGAATGAGCACCATCAAATTACCCAATTTCAACTACAAAATAGCCATTTGCTAAGGCAACTGCAGTAAGGGTTCAATAATTTGGTCATAATAATTATAACAGTAGCTTCAGCTAAACTTCACGTCAGCGAGGTTCAGTAGATTCAGAGAGATCTGCTTTGTCGATTGGTTAAATGAAATACAAGTTAACCAGAGCTTTTTATTTAACAAGTTGGATCAACGTTGATCTGGCGATGAGCCAACATTGTGCCAACATTGTGCCAACATTGTACCAACATTTTGCTAACGTTGTGCTGATGTACCATGTTATTCTAAAAAGTTTCAGAAAGGTCAAAACAAAAGGTATTGCTTTTATTCCTTCATTGAAGATTTTGTGTGGGAGACAAAAAGAAGTTTAGAAACACATATGCTTTTTTTTTGCAAGGTGCTATGTCTTTTAATCTTTTAAGAACTTGTATTGTATTTTGAAGCCTTTGTGTCTGCTGTTCCTATTATTTTCATACTTTGATGGAGCACAACTCAAGTCCGATGAAAGTTGGAGTAATAAGGTAGAAAATTGCGGTGCATACAGGGTATGCGAAGGTGATTTGTGCATAAATATTGTGTACATAATAGACACACAGTGAGGCCACAGTAGCATGCTCAGAATAAATATCATTGTTCCTGAGCAAAATACGCCATGGCCTATCTAGGTATTGTCATAGTCTATTTATCTTCAAGAAGAAATAGCGAAAGTGTAACCTTGACTTTATTGGGTATTGTTAGGGTCAAACAGTTCTAGACCGATATACATGACTTTTGAACTGGTCAGGATATAATGGATTTGGGTTAATACACTATGGCAGTTTACTGGAATATTGGCAGTCTCATCTGAGTACACCAGCTACTTTGTCACAAGCAACCAGTTGCTGGTCTGTCCTGCAGGTGAGATATCAATTTACGATGTACCTACGTTGCTGCTCATATGTTGTATTGTATTATATTGTATTGTATTGTATTGTATTGTATTGTTAAATTCATAATAGTGATAGATAGGTATAATTAATATTGCAAACAGATGCTACACAAAAAGTTCGTACCCAGCCCTCTTGTGCTTATCTATCACTACATTTCATATGTAAAAATAATGGAGCCCTACTGAAAAAACAAATAAGGCAAAAATTTTTGTAACTAATTTGTATATGTGGTACTTGATCAAAGAAGCAAAACAGCATCATTGTAAATAAGGGCTTTTTTTCCAACTTTGAAATACTGTTTTCTAGTGATAACAGTCAAACTTTAACATTTCATGAAGATAATGTGCCTATTCTCACAACAATAGTGATGTAAAATGGGCTTTGGGCCTCATTGAACAACTTGATTCATTATGGCACTAAACCGAGGGTTGATCTCAACTTGAATAATATGGGCACAAAACAAGAAAAGGTCAGCAAGGGGGAAATTGTCAGGAAGGCAAGACATTTGGAAGGCTTTTGAAGTCAGAATTGAAAATTAGAAAAATTGTGTAAAAAGATAGCTGCCGAGGAATTCTATTCAAGACTACTTTTACAACTGAAACTTTAATAAAATATTAATGTGTTAAGGTTTCGCATAGTGTGTTTCTTGCAGAAAATAAGGGACCTTAGCATTCATGAAAACCTATTCTGTCTTATTTTTTGTTTGTCCACCAGTGTAGGGCTTCGCGAATGTCTTCCATTTCAATTGTTCTTTCACTCTACTGGCTTGTCTTTGTCGTGTGCCAATAACATACTGGTACCTACGCAAATATACATAGTGTACAGTACGACCCATTAAAATAGGCTCGTCCATTAGGACAACGAAGATGGAGTGTTAACAGTAGAGGGCAGCATATGGACATGCACATCTACTCCACACTAAACTGCATATGCTGCTACATTAATCAGACCATCCAATCAATCCCATGGAATCCAGACATACATTTCTATTGATGGCGAAAAAATTTCAAACTGCATATTAACCACACCTTTATACTCCACTCAGACGGTTTTCCTATTGTTCTGAGAGGGAAATAATCAACGAAAGTGTTAGTTATTTCCCTCCTGAATACAAACTTAACTTGTGTTGCGTGGCAATAAAACAAAACAAACCGTCAAGAAAATGAGTAAATATGCCTAATTGAGCATCAGTTAGTTATGTCCCTAATAGTCGAGAGTTAACTTACATTTTTGTTGGTTATATCCAAGGACTTTATCAAAAATCAGCAATATATTTTTCTTCAGGTTTAATGTGGATATGTAACAAGTATTCTGAATTGCAGTATAAATTAACTCTTAACAACTACTATGCTTGAAATTAGTACTTTGTTTAAATAAAAGTGATTGTGCATTATTTTTTCAAACTCATGTCATAGAAATTGTCCTGTATAATATTATATTTTTTAACATATTGTATATGTTATACCAGCCAGACAAGCTTTGCTTTCTCTGGTAAATAAACATACATTAAAGAACACAATGACACACCCCCACATAAAAAGGAGACCACAAAGGGTAAATTAAGTATGCATGTGGAGGAAGATCACTAAAGTATGCCTTGAAAAGAGGATAGCTTTTGTGGCTCATAACACTTGTGTCCTTCCATTGTCACACTTTTCAGAGCATCAGAGTTATATTCTGTGTGTTTCTCATGGGCGTACTTCTGTGTAGAGTATGAGGTTCATGAAATGAAGTATGCCGAAGGTTTTACTTAGATGACCAAGTCTAGCATTTTTGTAATCTGTCATGCCGATGTAACATATGTTTGTCATAGGTCAATACTGATTGTCATACGATTTGAATTAAAGTTTTACTACTTTTACTATAATGCTATGTAGGCTGCAACTACTGTCTGTGTGGGGTGGAGGCCTAGCTCAGTGGTAGTGTGTTGAGCTTCCCACCACTGGGTCCCGGGTTCAATTCCCGGTTGAACCTAAGTTGGATGGCGGTTTCATCCATCATCTCATTGTGATGGTCCCTGCCTGTCCTATCAGTATTTTTTGTATCAGTATTAAATGAGTTTCCTTGGTGCTATTTTCCAAAATGAGTTTCACTTTGTCCAAGGTGACCAGTAAAGTATTATGTTATGTTATGTTATAATGAGCAATTTGGTAAACAGTATGATCTTTACAGAACAGCATGTGCCAGCGACAATGAGCATGTTGGAATATTATCACAACACATTGGGAGAATGCACAATATGATCGTTGTAAGTTGTCTTTCATTATCTTATCATTGTGTATCATCACCTAACAGCCCAGCGACCTAGTTATGTACCTGTTTTGCTCATTTACTCATCTAAAGTAAATGAATAAATTTATCTTACAGTCGATAGCATGGCTTATTGTATTAAAGGTCTAACAATGAAATTACAGAATAATTGATTGTTTATGTGCTGAGTTTTATGCAATTCTTGTCCTGACAAAAACTGAATTCAGAACAATTGCTTAAACTAAAAAAATGTGAATCTATTTCTCTTGTATTTTTAAGAGAAGATTTATTAATTCTACGCTTAGCGTATTGGCTACATAGTTTAACCAATCATTTTGTTTAACTGGGTGAACTAACAAATAATGTCAAAAATTAGGGCGCTGGGCTGTGAGGTGACAACTCACAGTGTTATGTGATTTGATAATATTTTAGATTTATTTTCAACATAATCAGGCGTTTCCTTTTTCTTCATAGTTTATCTGAAATGCTATAATGAAAACTTCCATCAGTTATCTCTGCTCAGCCACAAAATACAGAAATGCAAAAGTAAATCGTACATACTTCCCAAGCCCAATGATATTGTTAGGGTCATCGAGTGCAGAGTAAAACTGATCGGCTGGTCAAGTGAGCTATGGCATTAGGTCAAGTTCATACTGATAATGCCCCAGACTTTGAGATTTATTGGATGACCTGTTTGGGTCATGAGGGCTGGCAGTAATGTCAGACAGTGGAATTTCCAATTCAAGCAAAAAGAAAATTACTTATTTAGATTGCTATACAATTTGGTTCCAACTGAAGCTAAACTGTCAGTGAATACTAATTGCAACTTTTATTCAAGTTCATGAAGTGATTGTGGAAAATGTTCCAGTATTTCAATGAGAGTACATGTAAATCACTAAACCAATTCAAGAATGGTGAAACACTTAAAAATTAAATCAAAGTTATCAATGTCTGTATAGGAACACAGCCTCATTTTACCTTAATAGCATGAGATGTGATAAAACTGTTTTCATTGTTCTCACTAGGATGCATTTAATTCAAAAAGTTTGTAATACTATGAAGTAGTTAATATTTCAATTATCACATAATAATTCAACATTTAGCAATGCACTAAACGTTGATATCTGTAGATGAGGTATCAAAAACTTTTTTATGTGCTGCATTTTGCAAACTAAAAGACTAATAATAACCTTTTAAAAGAGCAGGGAACACAGCTACCACACTTTAGGTCAATGTACTCAGGTGACTGCTGACCTAGCTCATATTGATAATGTCTGGACCTGAAAATTTATGACATAACCAAGAGAGGTCATTGTGCCTACTATGTGACCTAGGCCATTGTCTGATTACAGGACTCAGGAGCAATAACATCAGTTCTAAGCAATCAATTGCTGACCAATGTCTTTTAGGCGGTGATGTTTCTTCTGTACATCACATTGTTTAAAGCATAAGCTTATGAGTTATTACATGATTGAAAAGAATTCTATGAAAGGCAGGCGGCATTTAAAAAAACAACAAAAGAATAATGATAAATAAATAAAATTCATTGACATGTATGACTATTTTTATCACAAAACAAACTATTTAAAAGTATATTAGAAAACAAGGTATCCAAGACTTTCACCTAAAAATTGTTGCATTTTTGGTAATCTGTTAAAAGTACAACATGTTTCAATACCCATGGCAGAATTATACGTATCCTGTTGTAAAAATATTTAGTATAAACGATAAAGGTTTGAACAGAATTTACACATGGGAGATGTAAATCAAAACGAATTTGTACAAATTTCCCATCTACTTCTGGCATCAAAAATATCTTTTATTAATAATTTTTGCATTGCATTTATTCATTGTTAATCACTTGCATGGCTAATTGCAGTTATGGAAGGCTTACACGGGATACTCTGTTGGTTTGGCAATGGCGGATCATTTAATTCATCATTCAAATCTTGCTGATTTTGAGAATTTCCAGAACTGCCATTAGGAAATCACTACCAATTGGGTTTGCTATGTTTATCTCTAGCTGGCCTCAAATTCTTCCGCAACATCTTTATTGTTTTAAGCCACGCTAACTTCAGCTTTGATGTGTACTTTAATGACAAGATGCAAATGCTGTGGTTTTTAATTTGCTTATGGCGGCACCAAAAACATCAAACTTAAAGAGACAAGTAGAGTGATCAACATTTCTTGAATTTATATGCCATCTTGTCTTTGGTTTACCCTTCACATGTCACACCAATGAACAGTGTTATGCTGTGTTGCTCAAGAGGGACCTATTAAACATAACAGACTATCCTTATTGATATTACACATTACAGTCATAAAGGTTACATTAGTGAGCTGTGTTGTTACATTTGACATCACAAGTTCCCCGAATAGATGAGAAGATACTGAATCAATGTTTATTCTAGTAGCACACATTGTCAATGAATCATGTCACAGATACTTTCATTTATTACTCCCTTTCATTAATGGAGGAAAAACAGCTCTTCCGTTAAATTTCAATCTAAAATCTATCCTCTCTTTGATGGTGATATTTTCCAGCAATGGCTATCACAGAGTAATAACACCCAGAGGGAAAAGTGTAAATGAATCAATGTCAGCTTGTTCAGGGTTAATTTTTTGTCACAATAATATATCAATTCCGCAGAAACATGAAGTCACAATAAAGAATAATCACAATGACGTCATTGGCAATTGTGGTGATTATGACATCACTATCACAAGAGATGCTCTTTCACCAACCCTAACAATCCAACAATCCCTTCAAACGAAGGCAATAGTAGATTTTCATGGAAGTTTCTTGATATTTCTACCAGGTGGCTTTGACAGAATACTGCAATTCTATTGGCTGGAAGGTTTTCTGCCCTCAGCTGTGATTGGCTGAAGCAAAGTGCATACTAGCAGCAGTTCTTAATGCATTTTAATGTATATTTGACATCTTATAATTCAATTGATATCTGTTATTTCCCTGAGAAAGTTGTATTTATTCAATAGGCTAGTTATGATCTTCTATGTCTGAAAAGCAAAATAAGCAATAAGAGGAGACTAAAGATGTCTTGTTGAACTCAGGGCTACTCAGTAAAAGACTGTTATTTATAATCTGAAAGTGAAAATAAAACAAGCTACAGAAAACGAAATAACAGGCTGGTTTGATGGTTCGGACACTGGTCAAGTTCCTACAGGGTATCGAGTTAGATTCCAAAACCAGCACTCACAGTAAGCTAATCTTAATGGGATTTCCCAACAGGAACGTGAAACTGGATATGTTTATGCTGAAAGTATAAACTACCTGAAAACCCCAGAAAAATAACTATACAAAGGCTTCAAAACAAATTTCCAACCATAAATACCCAGAAGTTGCCAAAGATACCTTAGTTTACCAATGTTTACATTTACATTTCTCCTTATTTTTTACAGTTCCAAGTTTTCCAGGATAAATATGACCAAAAAACAATTGAACATTAATTATTGATCCCGATTATAGACTGCCTTTCATCAACCATTTCCTATGATATTGCATTACTCATTATGCATTGTCGCTTCATTTTCAAACCTGAATCTGTCATCATTAATCAAATTTTTGTCTGGACCAACCAGAGATTTGGGAAGCAAAACAAAGGATCAACAAGTATAAATCATTTTTGATCCTAATTAATTAAGAATGCAAAATGTTCTAATGCAAATAGAACAAAGTTTACACAATAACAACATGAAGGACCTTTTGTGCATGAGACTTTCTACATTTAATTTTAAATTTATTAACAATTTTGTATTCATTTATGTGAAACTTTTTTTAAATCCCTTTTTATATAATTTGAATATTTGAGTATTTTTTGTACTTAGAGCACGCTAATAAATAAATATATATATAATAACTTTTTCAGACAATGTTTAAATGATACAGATAATGGCAGATAAAACAGATAAACACAATGATGAGATGACAAGAACCACATCAACCAATTCAGAGTGTACTATTTTCGTAATCCAAATAACTCATCAAGGTAGGATTCAAAATTATTTCCACTTGTTTTTCAGTCATATTGTTTCATAAATATAGCATGGAGCAGCACAAAATGGACAGAAGTAATAGCATCAAGTCAAACCCAACTTTCTAGACAGTTTGTTATATTTTCCATTGTAATTTCTGCTGCTTCTCTCTCACCACAACAAAAGGTCATAATGATGAAAAGAAGGCAAATGATTATACTTAAGATAGGAAACGTGAAGTTATTGGTGCAGAGAGGGGTTTTTTATGGGTTAGAACGTTGGGATTTGATTA
Source organism: Alitta virens (assembly GCA_932294295.1). Taxonomy (NCBI): domain Eukaryota; kingdom Metazoa; phylum Annelida; class Polychaeta; order Phyllodocida; family Nereididae; genus Alitta; species Alitta virens. The sequence goes on along the minus strand of OW028584.1, from coordinate 28,514,633 downwards.
TTAGTTACATTCCTACACATTGTAGTGCTGATCCAAGCTTTTTCTGATAAAATAAGACTGGAAAACAAATGGATAGGCCTATTTATTATGGATCCTAGGGCCATTTACAAATTTATTCAGATTGATCATGAGCTTACAATAACATCGGTATCACGGCCAGACCCAAATTGGAAAATGACAGAAACTGGAGGCATTGAACAGCCATAAATCAGTTCCATTTTGATAATACCCAGACAACAGGAAGAACTTCATAATCCTACAGGTCATGATGCCCTCTTTAAGTTTCATTAGTGATAGTTATTGCCCCATGGGAGGGTGATTCAGAATTTATCACAGGAGAGCACATGAGCGCTTGAGTGTGATAAGCCTGAAACCGCCTCCTTAGGGCAGTAACTATGAGAGTAGACTTAAAACAAATTTAAACAGAAACTTAATCCCCATTCGAATTGTTTTTTGTTAGTTGTTTGTCATCACGTGGTTGAATATAAACAGAATATTTATTGTCTGCAATGAGTATGGATTTTATTTTTCACAATGATCTTATTGAATGGTCAGGTATGTAGATCAATTTTTTTTCAAAACCCTAGAAATAAAAATCTTACTATAATTATCAAATTCTTGCTGCTATAAAAGGTTGAACTGATTTAAAACCTGCCCATTTGATGCACATTTTTAGTGGTCTTAATGACAGAATTATTAGTAATTTAAATACAATGGTCAAGTTTTTTCCAAATTTTAGTGACTTAATAATGAGGTGCTTTTAATAGTGAGGCGGTCTTCATGAGGCGGTCATAATAGTGATGTGGTTTTAACAGGTGGTCTTCATAATGAAGTGGTTTTAAAAATGAGGTGGTCTTAATCGTGACGTGGGCTTAATCATGAGCTGGTCTTAATGATGAATTGTCTCTATTGTGACATTGTCTTATATTGCGGTGTTCTTATATTTTCAACAGATGCTGAAGTGGCTGATTGGCTGAGGAGGGTCTCGAATGGTTGGTATTAAGTTTTAAATAAAGCAGTCAAAAGTATGTGGCATGAAATTAAGTAATCAGCTTAGATAGCATATATGACAGTTGCTAGAAGCAGATGTAATAATGAGATTATAAGGCTGTGAGTCCACTGATCACATTTATCCCAGTGATGGGGTACTCCGCATAGACACCGAGTACAACACATCTCCAATTTAACGTCTTATGTGATCGACATCCAGCTGGAATGTATATATAGGTACTGCCCAGACCCCAGGAATGGAACCCGAAACCTTCAGCAGAACTGGAATTGGTGGATGCTTTAACCATTGCGTCACCCAGCTGCTAAAAACGAATTAATTAAATCAGTCATTTAATCAGCATTGTTACCTATTTCCATTGCATGTGTATCATTATTGATGATGTTGTCTTTGATAAATCTCTAGTTAATTAAAAATGCTGCCAATCAATCAATTAGTCAATTTTTTAATCAGCAATGCTACTTATTTGCAATGTATATGTCACTCACTGCCAAAATGCCTACTTGAAGGATCTCAACTATTTATAAGTCTTATCTCTAATTATATTGTATCCTGATTTTAGACTGCTTTTACCAACTTGTAGATTTATTTCTTTTAATACTCTTTTACATTTAGAATGGTTTTATTGTCAGTGTCATTTTATTTGTTATTTTATTCATGTTATCTGTCTGTCGGTTTACAAATCCCTTGTGGATTTATGTTTGTTGGTTTATCAACTTCGACATAAACTAAATCTTTCTTCTTCTTACTCTTCTTCAGCACTGTGTTTGATGCCATCTTGGATAAATCTCTAATTTATCACAGACACTTTGATATACTGAGGCATATCTAATACATATAATTATTTTTCTCAGTATCTGTTCTCCATCAGGTTTTTAATCTAGATTATTCAGATGAAACGTGATTGACAAAGACTGAAAACTAAGGTACAGAAGATTAAAAGACACACCAGTTCATTAAAGCAGAATTTAAGATATAGTCTCAATAAACTTGTCTTTTTTGTACTCTCATTCATCTGCCGACTCAGAAATTTTAATCTGTGAAATGAAAGATATTTTATAGCATTCTATGGAAGAGAAACTTGAAACAAAACTAGAAGTATTGTTCATGTCTTTTAAGAGTATGTTTTGATTAAACTTTATATTAATAAAAATCCATCTTTCTATCTGTACTGGAAATTGGAAATTACGAGAATGTCTGTGGAGAGCTTAAAAAAAAAAGAAAAATGGAATGACTACTTGTCAAGTTTCATATTTTAATGTCCCAATGCTACTGGGTCTGAAGCTCAGTCGGCTTATATGAGCAGTTGCCAGAGGCAGAAATAATGATGATGATAAGGCTTGGAGTCCACACCATGTTACACATTCACATAATGGGTGGTGTTTTTACTTGCCTCTGCAGAGGGCGGGGGCCTAGCTCAGTGGTAGCGCTCTGGGCTTCCAACCGCTGGGTCCCGGGTTCGATTCCCGGTCAAACCTAAGTTGGATGGCTGTTTCCTCCTTCGTCTCATTGCCATGGTCTCTGCCTGTCCTAATTAGCCCAACTGGTGCAGAAATACAGGACATAAAGCCCTAATCACCCACCCACCCACCCACCCACTTGCCTCTGCACAGACACAGAGTACAAGACACCTCCAATTTAACGTCTCATGCTAT